>VYZU01052129.1:42059-74290 GCA_013401355.1 Ceyx cyanopectus
AGGAAGGAAAACCAATGTATCACTTCAGTGATATGCAAGTGTCATACTGTGATTCCAAAACAAACTCCAAACAACAGCAGCAACAAAAAAAGTGTCTTTTGGTTTCAAAAGGATTTTAAATCTGCTTTTGGTAAATATGAGAGCATTTCTTTCAAGGCAGCTCCGGACTTAGAAATTAAAAAGCTTTGGAAGGAAAAAATAGTGTGCTGTAAAATGAACTCTGTGGTAAAAAGATGCACTGAACCAGTTGTTTGAGGCTTGTAGGTGGTTTGTGGTGATCCAAAAAGGATGGGGAGCCACTTGTCAACACCCCTGTGGTAGACAGGCGAGGCACTGGTAGGTTGAGAGATTGATCAGGAGAATATGACACTGAAGGATTTGGTGGGAACTTTATATATATGAAGTGGCAGTTTGCTGAGTGCTAAATTCACAGTAGTTTGTTCTAAGCATCAGGGAATTTCAGAGTTTAAGAGCCACCCTTGAGTGGCTTGAGAGTGACTGGACAGTCCCAAAAGCTTGCTTTAGCTGGTTAAATTTAACAGTAAGTTAACAAAGTTAAATATTTGTCAAAGACTGAGGGCGTAGTGTGCTTTGAAGTTGAGGATTTCAGCCACAGCTATAAAGCTGTTTGGCACTTGAGGGAGGGGGTGGGGGAGAGTGATTGATTGATTCAATCTCATGGTTTTCTTTCAAGATACAGTGCTGCAGCCAACAGTGTTAAAGCTGGATAAAATCACTTAAACTAAAGATTTTAGTGACACACAATGCTTGGTTATCCAAGCAGATGATAGTTGACAGATATTGCAAGTTTGTGCCCTTAATTTACCTTGAAGATCTGGTTAGGGCTTTGTGTGTTTTATTTAAGGTTGCTACAGCAGTTTCCAGGATTACTGTGAATTCAGGAAGTTTTTTTCAGCCAGTTACTTATGACTCTGGATTATGTTGGAGCTCTTTGTCCACTTGTGCTTGTTGAAAATAGCTTTGGCTAGGAATTGAAAATAGATTTTGGCAGGAACCATTTCCAGTGCGATGATGCGTAAGACCTGGGTTATACTGCTGCTGTTCAATGCTTATGGTGTCTCATATTTGCCTGAAACACCACAAATAGTTGGGGTGATTTAGATATGCAGAACAAAAAGTCCATATATAGGACATAGGAACAGCTTATCTTGTCTAGCAGTGTTGATTCATCTGAGCTCTCATGGGTGCTGGTTGTTGCTTGGCCAGTCAGTTCCATTTGGCTTGTTGAATGCATTTTGTTCACGCTGGAAAAATTGAGTGGTGGCATTTTTTTTCTGACAACAGTGCTTTGGAAATCATTAATGCTTTAATATATTAAAAGCAAAGTGTTCAATGCAATCTAAGTAAGTTCTTTAATTATTTAGGTTTTTTTTCTTCTTTTTAGCGCCGGCTTCGTCACCTTCGGAATATTGCTGCACGGAACATTATCAATAGGAATGGTTATCGCCTCTTGGACACCTACTTCACTCTCCACTTGTGTGATAACACCAAGATATACAAAGGTAACCAGGCCTGCTGACAACTTTTTGTTTAGTTAATCTTTGAATTCTTATAGCAGTTCTGTCATTTATTTTTTTTCCTTGACAACCTGCTGCCATTATTTGCTTTTACCTGTACTAACAGTGGAAGAGAGCTCTTCAGTTTCCTAAGCTTCATGAAAGCTTTCAGTATTAGCAGCTGAGGAAGCAAAACAGGTGACAGATTTGGTAAAGTCTCTTAAATCAGCCTGGTTTTGTTGTTACTCTGCTCTTCCCCCAGTGTTATGTAATTTGGGGACTTCCAAGAGCACCAAAGAGTTAAAGCTTTTGCAGCATTTGTTGCTTTGTATGAGGGAGAGTGATCCACTCTGTGCATACCAGTTATTTCACAGAGCATAAACCAGCACTTACTCTTATCAGAGTTTTCCAAAAATAGAATTGTCAGCCAGTGAAACGAAGTGTCCAGGCATCTGGTAACTGGGTTTGAAAGATCTCATTTCTCTTCAGTTTGCTTTCCACTGCAATCTATAGCTCTTCATTGTGGGGAGATGTTATTGAAATATGTTTTTTTAAGCTCTTTTGGTATGATCAACACTTGGAGCTTTAAAGGGGGATTTTGATTTTCTCTTAATTTTTATTTTTGGCTACTGTAGTGGAAGTTAGTTGCTTTTTTTCCAGGGTGGCTGTTCTAGAATAAGAATTCAGAACTTGAGCTTGTTAACTGGACTTTCTTATGGTGTTTGGTTGAACCTGTAGCTGATCATTCTTTCCACAGTTTGGTGTACAAGACTGTTCAGCTCTCCAACAAAGGTTTATCCTTGGACTCTGGTGGACTGAGGGATATTGTACAAAATCTGTATTTCAGCCTCTAGAGCAGTCTACCTAAAGACTTTAAGCTTTTGTTTTGGCTGGGAAAACCAAGGGCCATGTGTCAGTGGTTGCTTACTTCCATTTAAATACCATGTTCTTGGCACCTCTGTGAGGTAATTTGGCTGCTCACTTTCTAAGCATCTGGAACAGGTCACCCATGCTCTTCAGGAAAGCAGAGTAATTAGTGTATCCGTGCTGCACTCCTCCGGGAAGATGTTGTATGACAAACTAGTCACTTTGCAGATACCATCCAAATATTGTAAAGTACAGGGGTGTGTTCTTTCTCCAGAAACCACAACCTCAGTAAATCTTGAGAATTATCTTGGGTATAAAGATGAAATGCTGAATTTAAATAATAACTGCTAATAATTAAGTGTGAATGAGTGCTTCTGGTCAAAAGTGTGACTGCATTTTACAGTCTTTCTCATGAATCTGTTACTGATAAACTAGACCCACTAGCATTTGTCTTTCTTGAGTTACTTATTTTAACTTGTTCTATTTCAAATACTAAGATTTGTCTCTGTGTTTAAGCCAATCTAAAGCTGTTTTTTTTTAAATTCATTTTTCTTTTAGAATTTTATAAGAGTGAAGTGATCAAGAATTCTCTGGTAAGTTATTTTCATCTGGAAAAACTTTCTTTTAAAAATTATGTGTTTATTGCAATATAGTGATTTCTCTGTTGAATGTCATAGCTGTTAAATGTGAGTTTCCACTCCTCAGTCCTTCTAGGAGCATCAAGTTGTTTTCCTCCTTTCCAGGCTCTTTCCACAAGGGTTGGAATAGCAAGTTCATTTTAAGAGCTGTGGAGCAATGGTCTGTTGGTACTCCTGCAGACAAGACTAAACACTCCAAGGGAGGGGCATTTTAACATTAGAGCTCAGGTTAAGTTTTAATATATATATCCATTTTAAATATGGAGAGCACTAAAAAAGTCCAAGTCCTGTTAGCTGAATTTTTACTGGTTTAACTTCTTCCAGTTTCTGAGAACTGGATTCAGAACTCATGTTTGTTTAGTGTTCCTTTTTTTTTTTTTTAAATTTTATTTTCTCTGTTCTTGTTGGTGTTAGCAATGGAAATAGCTGCTTCTATTTAAATGTTTGCAAATTGCTTATTCAAGGAGCATTTACATATTACTATGTTGGGTTCACAGATGCATTCGAAGCTCATGCTGTGCAGTTCAGCAACCTTGTAGAAGCAGAGGCCCTGCTTGCAACACCCCAAGTAAAGGGAGAGTCAAACAGTGTTGCAGAATGATACTGGCTTCTTTGAACATCTTTTTGTATAGGTGAACAGAAGGCAGCATGTATGTTCTTGGAAGAGCTAATTCTTTAAGAAACTAACGTTTGAAAGTGTCTTAAAAGTGTCTAAATTTTCCAGTTCAGCTCAGTGAAGGGACCAGAATGGGACAGGTTATTACATTTGAGACAGAATAGGTCTCTTTGTGAGGGTGGGATGTTGCAAGTGTTGGGTAAGGGAGTTTGAAAACCTACTGAACAGACTATTTAATGTCAGTTTTAACAAGGCAGAACTGCACCACTTAGAGCTGGACTGTAATTGCTCTGGAAACCTCCTGTGTGGTAGAAGAGCTGCCTGCATCCTCAATGCTGATAACTTGTCCTAGAGACAAGTTCTTGAGACTTCAGGATTTTGAGTTGCAAAAGGAGAGTTGAACCAAAGGAAATAAGAGATGGAATGACAAAAATTTAAATAAGAGATGTCTTGAGCAAATTCTGTATGTAATTTATGGGTATTTTAATGACCTGGTGCCTGAACAGCTACCAAATATCCCTTCTCCTTAGGAAAACTTTTGATGAATGCATTCCTTCTGTAATACTTACTAGGTAACTGCCCTTCCCTTCCCCTCAGAGGCATTTTATTCTAAATTCCTTAATAGTATTTCAGAGCTGTTTGGCCTGTTCCAAGCTGCTTCAGGAGTAGTAGGAAAGGCTTGTTCTTTTAGGGGATAGTGGGTTCCTACCTTTTGTTTTGGAGGAGCTACCATTTCATTCTCCTTCCAGAGAAGGGAGATAGATGTAAAAAGCACTTTCACATTTCTGCATTTGGACACCTTGTGATTTATAGTCTGTGAAAGTTCTAAAGTTGGTAGCTTTTGGTAGCTTTACTTTAACTAGTAGCTTTGTGTTGCCTTGGTTTTGTTGCAGCTTGCACCAATTACAACAGTATCCTTAAATCTTTCATTTAAATATTACCAGAGGTGAGTGCAAGTTTGTGGAATGCCTCCTGTTTGCAAATCTGAGTTCTAGTGGAATAGGAGTTTGAAGTTGACCTTAATGTGTGCTGCTCCTGTAAAGCTTGAGAGGCAAGTCTGATGTCTTGGAGTGAGAGGAGCTCTTAGCAACAACATTTGAGCACTGCCATCAGCATCAGTCAGGGAGAAGAATGTGAACAAACCAGTCAATAAATTATGAGAACTTAATTATTGGGGGATTAGTGTTTTAAATTTAACTTTTGCAATGTAAGCTATAGCCTCATTTTCAGGAGCTGAATTACAACTTGGAAAGGAACATTACTTCTGCTTTTAAAGTTCCTGATTTGACTAAGTTGAAGAATTTACTTCAGAATTTATAATGGAAGAATTTCTTCCTTTTAATGGAAGGAAGCCCAGCCCACTTTGAGTTTCTGAAGTACTGTAGAGCAAGTAACTTAACCCAGGGATTCTGTCTAGAAAACAGAATGAGGAAGCAGCAGAGCCTGTTGGCTTCAACTCTGTGTAAACCTTGACTGATGTTCGTAATTCTTAAGGTTATTTTAATCTTTGAAGTGGACTTTCTTATTTTATGAATTGTGAATTTTAGGACTACTTTCAGCTTGAGTTGTTTTTCTCTCTTTCAATAACTACAGAATCCAACGTGGAGGAGCCTGGACTTTGGAATAATGCCAGATCGTCTCGATACCTCTGTCTCATGCTTTGTTGTGAGGATCTGGGGTGGCAAGAAGGACCACTTTCAGCTATTGATTGAATGGAAGGTCAATTTAGATGGACTAAAGTACTTGGGCCAGCAGGTAATGTGAAAGCAGTTTTTCTCAAATTTTGCTTAAGGAAGCAAAACTTCTGAGGGGCAGCAAGCTCACCGTGAGCAAGCAACGTGTTCTAGTAGCCAAGAAGGCCAGTGGGATCCTGGGGTGCATTAAGAAGAGTGTGCCCAGCAGGTCGAGGGAGGTTGTTCTCCCCCTCTACTGTGCCCTAGTGAGGCCATATCTGGAGTTTTGTGTCCAGTTCTGGGCTCCCCACTTGGAGAGAGACAAGAACTATGGGATAGAGTCCAGTGGAGAAGACAGAGGATCTTGTCAATGTTGATCAATAGCTAAAGGGTGGGGAACAAGAGGATGGGGCCAGAGTCTTGTCATTGCTGCCCTGTGACAGGACAAGGGGCAATCAGTGGGAACAAACTGGAACCCAGGAGGGTGTATCTGAACAGGAGGAAAAGATTCTTTGCAGTGAGGGTGCCAGAGCTGTGGATCAGGCTGCCCAGAGAGGCTGTGGAGTCTCCTCTGGAGAGATTCCAAACCCACCTGGACACGATCCTGGGCACCCTGCTGTGGGTGACCCTGCTGGAGCAGGGGGATTGCATGAGATGATCTCTGGAGTTCCCATCCAACCCCCTCTATTTTGTGATTGTGATGAACAAATATGTGGAATGCTAAGAGAGGAAATGAAATAATTTGAAGGATGTATTTTAAGTTTGCAGGGCTTGATTTTAGCTTACATCAGAGCTTTAAATCTTGACTAGCTGAATATTTTAAGTTACCATTGTTTCCTCTCAAATGATACTCCCAGCACTCACTGCTTTAAATTGCAGTGCTTAAATTCACAGGAATTATATTATTGTATAGAGAGTTAAATGAACAGAGATCATAATGTTTGTGTTTATTACAGTTTTGATAGATTCTCATGGTAAATGCAGCCCATGAAAGATCTTCAGTCCAAGGAGCTTAATGTATATGATATATTTTATTTTGGTATTTGTCTCTTACTGATAGCTTTTTGAAATATGTGAAAAATGAGGTGTTTTCTGCATTGTGCAGCTTATAGTAAAAGTCTCTCAAAAACCAATCTATATCACATAAATAATAAGTTCACTGACTGACTGCTCTAGCCTCATGTGGTGCAGTGATCCTGGACAGCACCCCCTGCACTGGTGAGTTGGGGGAGAATCAGAAGAGAAGAAGTGAGGAAAAACTCAGAGGTTGGGGTGAACACAGCTTAATAACTGAAAGCAAAACCAATCAAAGGAAAAACCTCAAACAAAAGATCATCTTGTATCATATAAGTGCTAATTACTCTTGAGACTGACCTCTTTGATTAGTTTCCTGGTCTCTTAGTTATTTTTGTCAGCTGGACATGCAACAATATGAAAAATGTTCTGGCTGACGTTTCTGATTTTAAAGTAGAATTTCTGAACATAGTGACTGTTAGAAAAGCTCTGAATCAAATGCATTTTCTATGGTTAAATTTAGTTTTCTCTTAGGTTTCATGTGTCTAGAATAACAGGTGCTGAAGAACTGCATTTGGGTGTCAATCAGCAATTTAATGCTTGTTTGCACTGTAAAGCTGACTGTAAAATGTTTTCTTCTCTTACAGATACACGCAAGAAATCCAAATGAGATTATTTTTGGTCTCAATGATGGTTATTATGGAGCTTCATTTGAACAGAAGGTAAGGGTTTCTTTTATTGTTCTGGCTTGTTAGTACTGGTGACAAGCAAAAATTCAACTTCTAAACTTTCACAATTGGATGCTCAGAACATGAAAATGCGTAGTTTTGACAAGGAATACTTTTTTGACATGACAGATAAGAACTGCTACCTTACCTCTACTGCTTGGACATCTGAGCTGTTCTGGGAAAACATAAAGCAATAACTTTTAAAACCCTGGTTACTGGAAAACAAACAAACCAACCCAAACAAACAAAAAACCAACATGGGTACTGATAATTAACCATGACTTTAATTTTTGGTGCAGACACTTAACTCAAACGTAGCACATTTTGAAAATGATGTGTCTTTTAAGACTTATTTTTCAGGGCAAACAGAAAAGCATGATGAGTTCTGGTTCTTGCTCCTAAAACCAGAGTTTGTAGTTTGTAAATGGTAATTTGCTCTGTGTTGTAGATGTAGGCAATATTGTGTCTGCAGACAAATTAATTATATGGCAATGTAATTATTATATGGCAATGCTAATTACCACATTGATGATGAACAAGTTTAAACTTACCTATTGTAAATAGCACAGCTGACAGGTTTTTTTAAATCCTCAACAGGGAGGTTGTATAAGGAGTCTTTGCCTGGAGAATTAATGACTCCTTGACATGCAGCTCCAGTGTCTGTAGTAGCCACAACCACCAAGTCTAGTCTTGTGGGGATTTGAAGGGAGGGGAATGGCTTTATAACCAACAATGTGGTAACCATTCATAGAATCCTAGAATGGTTTGGGTTGGAAGGGACCAGAAAGATCATCTTGTTCCAACCCCTCTGCCATGGGCACCACCCTTATAGTGAAGAATTTCTTCTTAACACCTAATCTAAATGTTCCCTCTTTCAGTTTAAAACCATTATGCTTTGTCTCCTGTCATTACATGACCTTGTAAAAAGCCCCTCCCCATCTTAAGGACTTTGTGTGTTTACAATTACATGTGCCTGTATCTAATAAATGCTGTGGCAGAGAAGTAGACAACCTCTTATTTCAGAGGCCATGTTTCTTCAATAGCAAAGTCTGAAATCCTTCCATTTCATGTTCTGCAAGTTTCCTTGGGGTGGAAGAGTTTATTACAGATCACTTGGTGTCTGACTCTTTGGGAATTTCCTTTCAACACTCTGTAGTACAAGGGGAAACAAAAATAGGCTAAAATACTTTGCTGCTCCAAATTCTTTCTCTCCTGCCACTAGTTCAGAACAAGTGCAGTGGCCTTGTTCTCTGAAAAATTTTGCACTTTGCTTTCTGATGACCATGTTTCTTGAAACAGCATCAACCTAATGGGGTAAAATGGTAATAGTTGTGCATTTTTAGTTTTCACAAAAATCACAGAATGGTAGGGTTTGGAAGGGACCTCTGAAGATCATCTAGTTCATTCTGCCTGCTACAGCAGGATCACCTACAGCAGGTTGCCCAAGATTGTGTCCAAGTGGGTTTGGAATCTTTCCAGAGGAGACTCCACACCTCTCTGGGCATCCTAGGCCAAGCTCTGGCACCATCAAGGGGAATAATTTTTTCCTCCTGTTCACATGGAACCTCCTGGGTTCCAGTTTGTGCCTGTTGCCCCTTGTCCTGTCACTGGGCATCACTGAAAAGGGTCAGGTCCCATCCTCTTGCCTGCTCCTGCCCTTTAGATCTTGATGAGGATTGATCAGCTCCCCTCTGTCGTCTTTCTTCAGCCTAAACTACCTCGGGTCTCTTTCCTTGGCACAGAGATGCTCCAGTCCCCTCAGCATCTTTGTAGCCTCTGCTGGACTCTCCAGTGTTTCTTTGTCTCTTGAACTGGCAAGTTCAGAACTGGACACAATACTATGGATGTGCCCTCAGTAGGGCTGAGCAGAGGAGGAGAACCTCCCTTGACCTGCTAGCCCCACACTTTTTCATTCACCCCATCCTGTTTCATTCAGTTTCCACCAACCTACTTTATTCAGACATTAAAATGTCTTCAGGTTAATTTTTTTTCAGCACCTAGGATCCAGCATTTTGAGAATTGAAATAAGAACTTGAGACAGAGGCACTGTACCAGCAGCTATTACAATGTGTTGCATAATGCAGGGTTTAGATTTCACAATTCTTCAGTTAGAATGGGATGCATAGCATGTGGTTAACACAGTTGTGACCCCAGTAGATATTGATGTGTAAATCCACATTTCAACATTTTCTGCATGGGACCATCCAGGTGAGGCAGGGATTGTACTAAGAGTACATCTGTATTAGTGCTGGAAAATTAACTGATCACTTGTACTAGCTGGACTACTTCAGACAGTAAAATAAGTGCCTTTTTTTCCTACAAGCCATAAACTTTCTGACAATGCTGCCTGGTAGTTTGACCTATTTACAATTCACTTTATCATGTGGAGAAAAACTTCTGAGTTTGTGGTGTTTTCAGGAATGTGCATGATCTTGAAAAGCTCAATATCTGACCTTTGCAGCATGAAGAGTTGCTGTTCATCTGCCACTGTTTTGATGCCTCTGTAGTGAAAAATGTACAGTTTGGTCTCTGAAGAATGACAAGTTATTTTTGTTTGTTTCTTTTGTTGTTTGTGGCTGTTCTAGCTTCCAGAACATTGTACATATAATTCAAAACCATGTTTGCTTTTATCTTGCAAATGTTGTTAAGAGCAGAGCTTTATCTCATGGTCTTGTAGATCTCTGGCTTACTGATGAATAGACTCTCAGATCAGAAGTTGAAGAATAGCTCTACTATTAATTGCAACCTTCAGTATTTTTCTGCATAAAATTTGTGCTGTAATGGATTATAAAGTTCAAGAAATCACACTCCCTGTCTAGAACACAGATAAAGTGATAGATTATTAACATCTTTATAGGTAAGTGCTGTTGTAGGCCAGAGTTNTTTGGGTTGGAAGGGACCAGAAAGATCATCTTGTTCCAACCCCTCTGCCATGGGCACCACCCTTATAGTGAAGAATTTCTTCTTAACACCTAATCTAAATGTTCCCTCTTTCAGTTTAAAACCATTATGCTTTGTCTCCTGTCATTACATGACCTTGTAAAAAGCCCCTCCCCATCTTAAGGACTTTGTGTGTTTACAATTACATGTGCCTGTATCTAATAAATGCTGTGGCAGAGAAGTAGACAACCTCTTATTTCAGAGGCCATGTTTCTTCAATAGCAAAGTCTGAAATCCTTCCATTTCATGTTCTGCAAGTTTCCTTGGGGTGGAAGAGTTTATTACAGATCACTTGGTGTCTGACTCTTTGGGAATTTCCTTTCAACACTCTGTAGTACAAGGGGAAACAAAAATAGGCTAAAATACTTTGCTGCTCCAAATTCTTTCTCTCCTGCCACTAGTTCAGAACAAGTGCAGTGGCCTTGTTCTCTGAAAAATTTTGCACTTTGCTTTCTGATGACCATGTTTCTTGAAACAGCATCAACCTAATGGGGTAAAATGGTAATAGTTGTGCATTTTTAGTTTTCACAAAAATCACAGAATGGTAGGGTTTGGAAGGGACCTCTGAAGATCATCTAGTTCATTCTGCCTGCTACAGCAGGATCACCTACAGCAGGTTGCCCAAGATTGTGTCCAAGTGGGTTTGGAATCTTTCCAGAGGAGACTCCACACCTCTCTGGGCATCCTAGGCCAAGCTCTGGCACCATCAAGGGGAATAATTTTTTCCTCCTGTTCACATGGAACCTCCTGGGTTCCAGTTTGTGCCTGTTGCCCCTTGTCCTGTCACTGGGCATCACTGAAAAGGGTCAGGTCCCATCCTCTTGCCTGCTCCTGCCCTTTAGATCTTGATGAGGATTGATCAGCTCCCCTCTGTCGTCTTTCTTCAGCCTAAACTACCTCGGGTCTCTTTCCTTGGCACAGAGATGCTCCAGTCCCCTCAGCATCTTTGTAGCCTCTGCTGGACTCTCCAGTGTTTCTTTGTCTCTTGAACTGGCAAGTTCAGAACTGGACACAATACTATGGATGTGCCCTCAGTAGGGCTGAGCAGAGGAGGAGAACCTCCCTTGACCTGCTAGCCCCACACTTTTTCATTCACCCCATCCTGTTTCATTCAGTTTCCACCAACCTACTTTATTCAGACATTAAAATGTCTTCAGGTTAATTTTTTTTCAGCACCTAGGATCCAGCATTTTGAGAATTGAAATAAGAACTTGAGACAGAGGCACTGTACCAGCAGCTATTACAATGTGTTGCATAATGCAGGGTTTAGATTTCACAATTCTTCAGTTAGAATGGGATGCATAGCATGTGGTTAACACAGTTGTGACCCCAGTAGATATTGATGTGTAAATCCACATTTCAACATTTTCTGCATGGGACCATCCAGGTGAGGCAGGGATTGTACTAAGAGTACATCTGTATTAGTGCTGGAAAATTAACTGATCACTTGTACTAGCTGGACTACTTCAGACAGTAAAATAAGTGCCTTTTTTTCCTACAAGCCATAAACTTTCTGACAATGCTGCCTGGTAGTTTGACCTATTTACAATTCACTTTATCATGTGGAGAAAAACTTCTGAGTTTGTGGTGTTTTCAGGAATGTGCATGATCTTGAAAAGCTCAATATCTGACCTTTGCAGCATGAAGAGTTGCTGTTCATCTGCCACTGTTTTGATGCCTCTGTAGTGAAAAATGTACAGTTTGGTCTCTGAAGAATGACAAGTTATTTTTGTTTGTTTCTTTTGTTGTTTGTGGCTGTTCTAGCTTCCAGAACATTGTACATATAATTCAAAACCATGTTTGCTTTTATCTTGCAAATGTTGTTAAGAGCAGAGCTTTATCTCATGGTCTTGTAGATCTCTGGCTTACTGATGAATAGACTCTCAGATCAGAAGTTGAAGAATAGCTCTACTATTAATTGCAACCTTCAGTATTTTTCTGCATAAAATTTGTGCTGTAATGGATTATAAAGTTCAAGAAATCACACTCCCTGTCTAGAACACAGATAAAGTGATAGATTATTAACATCTTTATAGGTAAGTGCTGTTGTAGGCCAGAGTTNAGCACAGCTGACAGGTTTTTTTAAATCCTCAACAGGGAGGTTGTATAAGGAGTCTTTGCCTGGAGAATTAATGACTCCTTGACATGCAGCTCCAGTGTCTGTAGTAGCCACAACCACCAAGTCTAGTCTTGTGGGGATTTGAAGGGAGGGGAATGGCTTTATAACCAACAATGTGGTAACCATTCATAGAATCCTAGAATGGTTTGGGTTGGAAGGGACCAGAAAGATCATCTTGTTCCAACCCCTCTGCCATGGGCACCACCCTTATAGTGAAGAATTTCTTCTTAACACCTAATCTAAATGTTCCCTCTTTCAGTTTAAAACCATTATGCTTTGTCTCCTGTCATTACATGACCTTGTAAAAAGCCCCTCCCCATCTTAAGGACTTTGTGTGTTTACAATTACATGTGCCTGTATCTAATAAATGCTGTGGCAGAGAAGTAGACAACCTCTTATTTCAGAGGCCATGTTTCTTCAATAGCAAAGTCTGAAATCCTTCCATTTCATGTTCTGCAAGTTTCCTTGGGGTGGAAGAGTTTATTACAGATCACTTGGTGTCTGACTCTTTGGGAATTTCCTTTCAACACTCTGTAGTACAAGGGGAAACAAAAATAGGCTAAAATACTTTGCTGCTCCAAATTCTTTCTCTCCTGCCACTAGTTCAGAACAAGTGCAGTGGCCTTGTTCTCTGAAAAATTTTGCACTTTGCTTTCTGATGACCATGTTTCTTGAAACAGCATCAACCTAATGGGGTAAAATGGTAATAGTTGTGCATTTTTAGTTTTCACAAAAATCACAGAATGGTAGGGTTTGGAAGGGACCTCTGAAGATCATCTAGTTCATTCTGCCTGCTACAGCAGGATCACCTACAGCAGGTTGCCCAAGATTGTGTCCAAGTGGGTTTGGAATCTTTCCAGAGGAGACTCCACACCTCTCTGGGCATCCTAGGCCAAGCTCTGGCACCATCAAGGGGAATAATTTTTTCCTCCTGTTCACATGGAACCTCCTGGGTTCCAGTTTGTGCCTGTTGCCCCTTGTCCTGTCACTGGGCATCACTGAAAAGGGTCAGGTCCCATCCTCTTGCCTGCTCCTGCCCTTTAGATCTTGATGAGGATTGATCAGCTCCCCTCTGTCGTCTTTCTTCAGCCTAAACTACCTCGGGTCTCTTTCCTTGGCACAGAGATGCTCCAGTCCCCTCAGCATCTTTGTAGCCTCTGCTGGACTCTCCAGTGTTTCTTTGTCTCTTGAACTGGCAAGTTCAGAACTGGACACAATACTATGGATGTGCCCTCAGTAGGGCTGAGCAGAGGAGGAGAACCTCCCTTGACCTGCTAGCCCCACACTTTTTCATTCACCCCATCCTGTTTCATTCAGTTTCCACCAACCTACTTTATTCAGACATTAAAATGTCTTCAGGTTAATTTTTTTTCAGCACCTAGGATCCAGCATTTTGAGAATTGAAATAAGAACTTGAGACAGAGGCACTGTACCAGCAGCTATTACAATGTGTTGCATAATGCAGGGTTTAGATTTCACAATTCTTCAGTTAGAATGGGATGCATAGCATGTGGTTAACACAGTTGTGACCCCAGTAGATATTGATGTGTAAATCCACATTTCAACATTTTCTGCATGGGACCATCCAGGTGAGGCAGGGATTGTACTAAGAGTACATCTGTATTAGTGCTGGAAAATTAACTGATCACTTGTACTAGCTGGACTACTTCAGACAGTAAAATAAGTGCCTTTTTTTCCTACAAGCCATAAACTTTCTGACAATGCTGCCTGGTAGTTTGACCTATTTACAATTCACTTTATCATGTGGAGAAAAACTTCTGAGTTTGTGGTGTTTTCAGGAATGTGCATGATCTTGAAAAGCTCAATATCTGACCTTTGCAGCATGAAGAGTTGCTGTTCATCTGCCACTGTTTTGATGCCTCTGTAGTGAAAAATGTACAGTTTGGTCTCTGAAGAATGACAAGTTATTTTTGTTTGTTTCTTTTGTTGTTTGTGGCTGTTCTAGCTTCCAGAACATTGTACATATAATTCAAAACCATGTTTGCTTTTATCTTGCAAATGTTGTTAAGAGCAGAGCTTTATCTCATGGTCTTGTAGATCTCTGGCTTACTGATGAATAGACTCTCAGATCAGAAGTTGAAGAATAGCTCTACTATTAATTGCAACCTTCAGTATTTTTCTGCATAAAATTTGTGCTGTAATGGATTATAAAGTTCAAGAAATCACACTCCCTGTCTAGAACACAGATAAAGTGATAGATTATTAACATCTTTATAGGTAAGTGCTGTTGTAGGCCAGAGTTGAAGAGAGATTTAAAATACATTAAGTGCAAGATGGTTTGTTCTCATACCAAAAGTATGTGTCTTTTAGGAAAGATTGAAAAATAATTTATTCTTAAATTAACTTTTTTTTCTTTCCCTTAAGGATCACTCAGGTACCCTGAAGAATAGTCTTCTACAGGTGGATCAGAACTGTGTTCGTAACTCGTATGATGTCTTCTCTTTGCTTAGGTAAGTTTTAGAGGAGAACTTCCTTAATGTTAAAAGCATCTTCTGGCCTGAATGTATGAAGGAGGTGTGGGGAATGCCAATCTACAGCTGGTAACAAGGATAGGGGCCTTGGTTACTCTCTGTGCCTTGGTGGTCTCCAGGTTTCTGCCATGTGGATGCTGGAGTGCCCTGAGCTAGAGCTAGCTGTGGAGCTGCCCCTTTGACTTATATTGTGAATGTTGAAATCGTTGAGTTTCTTTGCTGGAGAGCTTGTGGAAAGCACCTACTCTGTTCTCCTCAACAAAATTACAATTTAAATCAGAACAATGTGGGGTAAAAATGGGAGTTTCCAATACTGAATTTGGTAGAAAACCTGGTAAAATGATGCTGTGGTTGGAACAACACAGCTACACACGTGTGTGTGCTTGTGGTTTGTTTGGTGTGCATGGTTGTTTTGGTTTTGTTTTGCCTTTTTTTTTTTTTCTTTCGTTTTTCAGTCTTGAACCACTGAATTTAATACACCTTTTGCATACTTTTCCTTTACAATCCAGAGAAGAGGCACTGGCTAGTCAGGACCTAGTTACTCCAACACATGTATGCTATGAGGAAAGTATGGTAACTGCACTTCTGAGTGGTTACATGGGTGTCTCTGGTGGTGAAGAACACAAAATGCTAGTTTAAAGGTAAAAACAAAGTCCTTTTTTTCAGATCTGCTGTAATTATTGCAGTTGAAGAATGTGAGCTGTGGGGAAATAGAAGATAGGTTTTAAGTGCTGTTCAGTGGGTTGGTTTTGAGGTATTTGTATTTAAAATGTATTTTGCAAGACAAGTTCATACCAGTAACAGCAATAGATGTGCCACAAAGGAAACCCTTTAAAAGGAAATGTTTAATATGCTTTCAGAACTCTTTGGAAAAATGAGTTGAGGTTTGTTTCTGTTTGGGTTTTTTTAAATCAGTTGTAAAAACTGGATCCATTTGACATTGTTAACGGTAGGTGTCACTGTTGCTCGTGTGAAGCTTTAGGTCGACGTTGTCTAGTGAAGAAAGGGGTAGGGAAAGTGAACTCTAGGTTTCTTAGAAGTCTTTATAAGCTCTCTCGAAAAGGCATGTGCTGTTTCTCGATTCTTGTTTTTAAAATAAAGGTTGCTTTCTAAATGTCTGTGATCTGTAGTTTGAAAGGAATACAGCTCTGGGACACGGTGTGATGTTCTGCTTATGTTCTAGCACAATCTATTACAAGAGAATTCTTGTGTTACTACCTAATATTGTTAAATAGAAAGAAGAAAATCTGTGCTGATTGTCGTGATTGCTTTGTTGATGAATATTTTATTTAATCTTTCATGTTTCCTTTGCACTTCTTTGTGGTATGAAGCACACTTCAGAAAAAAACACTCACTATTATACCAGCTGCTCATGAACTTAACCAACTGGAGCCCTATCTAACTTTGTCTTATCTGAACGGTGGTCCTTCTGAAAGTGTGATTGTATGTCTTGAAGCTGACGAGATGAATGGCAGAATCACAGAATGGTAGGGGATGGAAGTGACTAACTGGAGATCATCACCCCTGCTCCAGCAGGGTCACCCACAGCAGTGTACCCAGGATTGTATTGTTCAGGTGGGTTTGGAATCCCTTCAGAAAGGGAGACTCCACAACCTCTCTGGGCAGCCTGATCCCCAGATCTGTCACCCTCACAGGAAAGATTTTTTTCCTCCTGTTCAGATGGAACCCTCTGGTTGTGCCTGTTGCCCCTTGTCCTGTTACTGGGCACCACTGAAAAGTCTGGTCCCATCCTCTTTGTCCTTGCTGTTTAGATCTTGATGAGCATTGAGAAGATCTCCTCTCAGTCTCCTCTGGGCTAAACAGTCTCAGATCTTGCTGCCTTTTCTAGTCAGAGAGATGCTCTAGTCCTCAGCATCTTTGTAGCCTCTGGTGGACTCTCTCCAGTAGTGCCTTGTCTCTTTTGAACTGAGAGGCCCAGAACTGGACACAGTACTCCAGAGGTGGCCTCACTAAGGCAGAGTAGAGGGAGACCTTGACTTTCTGGCTACACTCTTCTTAATTAAGGTGTCAGCTTTGATAAAATTCTCCTTGCTAGATTCTCCCCAGGCCTATTTTGAAACCTGATTACTGGAGCCATGCACTTTGCTCAGTCTTGTGAAATTGAGAGTCCAGGTACTTGTCTGTTAGAGTTTCTTGGCTTGCTGTTTGGTGTAGCTTCTCTTTAGCTTTATCCATAAAGAAGCAGTTTTTCCAGGCCTCAGCAGTCCTGCTGCTGATTATATTCCAGTGGATTCTACATATGCTATCTAGGAGTATATGTTGTGTTGCCTGGTAGCAGAAAAAGTGTGGTGTTTTTGTTTTGTTTGAGTTTTTTTTTTTGTGTTGGTTAGTTGGTTTTTTTGGGTTTTTTTGTGTGGGTTTATTTTTATTTTTTTAATACCTCTAGTCTTTTCACATTCCTTTTCCTCCCTCTGAGCATTCTGGTTTGCCATTTCCTCGAGGAGTCCAGGCTTGAGTGACTAGTCCATGACCTTTTTCCAAAGACATTTTTTTTTTTTCTGTGAGAGCATGTTCCACTTAAAACCTGGACAGAGAGAGATGGGCATAATTAGAGTTGTAATCCATTTGACAGGACATGTACTTTGGGAGGAAATGAATTGCTGTCTGCCTGCTTCTGTCCATTGGCTATAAAGAGAATAAAGAGGTGTCTACACCATAAAGGTTTGCATCTGCTCACATAAATCCCACATTTTGAAGACTTTCTCATGATACAAAATTTGTCTGTAGTAAAACTTCACAAGCTGCACATGTGGGTTCCTAATGTTTTCATGAGACACGTGAATACGAAGAGAGGCTTGTACTGATTTTATTGGAACTTCTCAAATAAGGAAGCAAGACCTTGTCATGGTGGTATCTGCATCCTGGTTAGATTGATGGTCCCATGCTGCCAGATGTGGCATAGCCACTGTGATCAGTGTGAATATTGATTGAGAAGGTTGTAGCTCAACTCTTAACTCAGAGTGCAAAATGAGAACATCTACAGTTGATTTGTCTGCTATCAAAACTGCTTTTTAGGGAAGAAATTATTTAATTTTTCTCAGAAGTGAATAGCTAAAAGTTAGGAAGCTTGTGAATAGATCTTAATGAAAAGCATGTGTTTGGCTGAAAATATGTTGATTTAAAAAAAAAAAAGGAATGCCAGAGCGTGTGAACAGTAGAAAAAGTTTTGAATGTTGGATTAAAATTGTGCCTGTGTGCTTGGATGCTTAATTACATGGATTTACAAGTTAATTAAGCAGGAGGAAAAGTTTAAGTACCCAGACAGCTTAGCTTTACACAGGCAAGTTCTTAGCATTTTTGCAGCTCAGGAACCTTCTTGTTATGGGGCAAGGACAAGATCCTCAGGCAAACACAAAAGCTGCTAATAAGTTGTTCATGCTATATGGAAATGACAAATGTTCTTCCAGCCATTTGTTTTAAAAAGGCTAATGAACAAAAATTAACCACCCCAACTGGAAGGCTAAAATATTGAGGTTTTTGTCCCTTGGCCATATTGTCAGATTTCCTGAAAAGAGGTCACTTAAAGGCTTTCTAAATATTATGTAGCTGGTAGTAATAGGTTATAGAGTAACACGTTTCACCTTTCACACAACACTCAGGATGGGCCAGATTCATCTGAGGTCATGTTCTGGACATGTCTCCATAATCAAGCTCTCAGCATGTTTGCAGCACTGATGGGAATAGGTTTATATTTAGTATTCTCTTAGTTTTCTCTCCTTTCTTTTCTTGAAAGATTGAAAAATAGACCTTTCAGTATTAAGTGGTGTTGGGAAGATGGAAAATGCTGGCAAACACTAAAGAAAGGGCTTAAAATCCTTTATGTTAAAATTTTGCTTCAGTTCTTAAATCACAAAAAGTAGTATCTTTTGTTCTACAATAGTTTTTAGTGGTCTTGTGACACTGAGAGTCCTGCTTATAGCTTTTTGTGCCTCTAAACATGTGAGTGCCTAAAATCAGTGAAACCTGCCCATTTGAAGTTTTACTTCTTATTTTTCTTACCTCTCCAGGCAAAACTGCTTTCTCTAAGGTTTAACCATTCCTTCAGCAGATGGGGTGGCATGTTTGTGCTACTTAGCCAGCCAGCCAGTGCAAATTGGAAATATTTTGGTCCAAAACAATACTGTTTTTTCACAACAACAACAAAAACTGATACTGGTCCTCTCTTGAGTGCAATAGTTGAGTACAAGACCAGCTCCAGAAAGCTGCTGTAATATTGCCAATATCTAGTCTGGCCAAAGTTCATTTAAATAATATTTCTAGATGTTAAAGGGCTGCTTCTGCTGTTGCCACATGTGCATTTGATAGAGTGGAGTAAAAAATAAAGACTAGAGCAACTCTAGAGAGCACTTCAGGCTGTGCCTTCCTTAAAAACAACAGGTTCTGGCAGTTCTGGTAATAAGCAAATAAATCTGTCTGCAGTGCCCTGGACAAACATGACTTTTCACAGCAGATTATAACACTAAGTGAACAACTTCCATGTATTTCACATTATGGGAATGGTGGCCTGAGTTCAGTGCCTTTAAATGGGCCAAGATTGCCACTCTTCTAAGGAAGATCAGAGCTCAACTTCTGAACTAGCAGCTAATTAATTACTCCTTTCTAGGTGAGTGGCTCAAAGAAACTTGCACAGTGCAGTGTTGAATACTGGGCATGTTGATCCATGTGACAGCATGTGTGAAGAAGGGCAGTGAAGCTGGGGAAGGGTCTAGAGCACCAGTGTTGTGAGGATCAGCTGAGGGCCCAGGGGTGGTTGAGCCTGGAGAAAAGGAGGCTCAGGGGAGACCTTCTCACTCTTGACAACTGTCTGAAAGGAGGTTGTTGGGAAATGGGGGTTGGATAAAAGAAAATGGCCCCTAGGTTGCACTAAGGGTAGTTTAGATTGGAGATTTGGGAAAATTTGTTCACTTGAAAGGGGTGTCAAGGCCCCAAGTTGTGGAATAACTGTTCATTTAAAGATGTGTATTCTGTTACTGAAGAGACTAAGAATACAAACACAGGTAGTGTTTGACTGCAGTCAAACTTTGAGATGTTGGCAAAATAGCTATCTCTAGTCACCAGGACTAAATCACGGGGACGGAATATAAAATCAGCTTTTGTTTAGCTCTACCTACCTTAGGAAAGAAGCTTTTTAACAGATATGTTGCTTCTGTGTTTAAATCCTTCTATCTCTATTAGGAGTCTTATTGAATGACCATAATTTGCACAAGTTAATCCCTGAAACAAGAACTAGAGACAAAAGGAAGCAGTGAACACAAGCTGTTAGAGTGTTAAAGAGCTCAGTAGTAGCTCAGATGAGCTGCTTTGAGGCTACAGAGTCAGTGGAATTGCATATGCCAAATGTAGTAACTGCCTTGGGGCATCTATTTTTAACTCATGGAAACTGCTAAACTTGAAGCTGTTTTTCATAAGCTTTCTGAGTGGGAAATGATGGAGTCAGCAAGGTTTTCATGGGCTTCAGCTGTTTTGTGCTATGATGTATTTCAGAGGCACAGTGACCTGTTCACAGCTAAGGAAAGGCACAAGAATCAGTCTTGAAAGATGTCAGTGTTCCATCTTGACAGCCAGTAGATCTGTCTTTGCTATTGTATAGTTTCTATAAGCAGCAGATCAAAACTTCAGGCTTTCAAATGTTTGGTGAGGTGAAAAGGATGGAAAGCAGGAAGAAAATGTGCTCCCAGCTGCTGTCTGACTTGGAGGGTTGCACAGTGTCTGGTAACAAACACAGAGGGGAGCCACACAAAGTTCTACTGTCTCTTGAACTTCCCTGAAGTTCTCTTTCCATCTTCACCTCTGTGGAAGAAGTGGACCCAATGGAGCTGTGCAGCAGGTCACATTCAGCCTCTAGCCTCTGCAGTTCTGGAAACAGAGTTGATCTTTGCTGTCCTACTCCTTTTAGCATGCTGGTAGATAATGGGAGGTAGGAAAGATTGGGGTTTTTTTGTTTTTATTCTTTAAAAATGCACTGACAGCTGAGTCTCTTGTTTCTAGTTTTTCCCTTTGCTTTTCTTTCTGAGATGATGGCACATGGCAGGAAAAGGTTGTCACTAATAGATTGATGGTCTTTCAGTGCCTTGTTCTAGCTTTTTCTATCAGCATCATATCAAACCAATTGCTGGTTCATGCTGCAGGCTTTCAGACTTTAATGTTGCTACTGCTACTGCCATCATCCTCTCTCAACAGATGTGGAAATACACCCTTGCAAGTGTGGAATGGGTAGTAGGATTCCTCTTAGCTTGATTTGTGCTCTTTAAATCAATAAGTTCCTCTGCCAAAACTTCCTCTGCTAGTGATAAGTGTGGTTGTTTTTCTGAGATGGCCAGGCTTGATGTTCCTAACTAGGAAAGATTTCCACCTGGAAGACTTGGCTCTTTGTACTGTATAGGCAGCCAAGACAAGGCAGGCATCCCCTTGGCTTTGGATGTGAAAACCCAGATGGCCCTGGGCCAGCATAAGTAAGTATGAACTGTAATCAGACCCCTCCAGCACCTCTGTATGCTCTAATAGGTAGTACTGGGATGGAAGATCAGTGTAATAAGTGTAATTTCTCCTGGCCTAGAAGTCATGTGGGTTGGAATTGTGGGGTGGTGTCTTCCTGGGAAGTAGTGATGGAGATGGAAACTAGGATCTCAATTTTATCTGCATGTATTTATTTATTTAAAAGAGATGTTCCGTAGGGATTTTGATCCGTGGAGTCTCAGGCTTCAGACAAATCTGTTCCCAGGCATTTTACTTCTGTGGTGCTAAGCTATATGGAAACTGAGGCTAATCAGTCATCAGAAGAGTCAATTTACAAGCCTGACTTTTGCCAAAATCTGTAGGCAAGAGCGGTGTGGGTCACAGCAAGTTGAAATAGTCCATGAAGTGTAAGAGGGGTGGAGGTTTTTTGTTTGTTAACTGCAGGGTTAGTAGCCTGCTGCTGCTGCTGCTGCTCTTACCTTCAGCTTTCCTAAAATGCCAGATGGAATAAAACACTCCTCCAGTGGCAGATTTTTAGCATAAGTGTGATAGGTATGCTGCTAGCTTTTGATCAAATTTGGTTTCAGAGCACTGTCTGAGAGATTACCCAGAGCTGTGTGCAGTATTTCAAAACCAGCTTTATTCTGCTCCTTGATTGGTGATGGCATGTAACACACCATATCAATGAAGCAGTGTCCAATTAGATTAGGAGTCATAACCTGGCCTCCTTTTTCTGGCTTTATTAGAGTTGATGAAAAACAGTGTGTGTCACTTAGCTAAATGATTCTTTCGTTAGGGAACTTGCTCTAATCACTTTGACAAAAGTGGGGCAGGGAATGCATCTAGGACTGAGAAGCTGCATAATAGCCCTGTGACCATTAGACCATCCCTTTGTCTGATGGGAAATGTTGCTTCTCTAGTTCACTTGCAGAATTCTGCTTCTCTTGGAAGTAATCTTTGATTTGAGATTGGGGAATGGCTTCTAGGAAAGAGTGCAGCAGTATGCAGCTTGAAAAAAATGAGTTGCCTGAATATTGACTGGAGTTTCTTCTCCTCCCTCTAGTGGGTAAGGCCTGTACTCAGTTATCACCAACACCTTATCAGTTGCTTGGACTGTGATTGAAGAACACAATCAGCTTGAGAGCAGCTGTTTCCCTTTTTGGGTGGAGCTCATGATCCATTCAGGACAAATTTCTGCATCTTCCTTTTTCACTTGTGCAGTGGACTCAAGTCTTAGGCTTGATCACTGTCTCAGGGTGAGAACTGAAACTTATATTGAGATTTGTTGGCAATTTGCATGTCAGCAAAAAGCTGTTGGATTCTACTAATGTCATACTTCTGGTAGGACTCTTCTTTACATGTTTATGCTTTTTTGTAAATTTCGTTCTCATATAATTTAAATTTCTTCTATATACAGTGTTTATGTGATTCTGACTGTTGCCCTGGCAGCAGGATTCCTGTAATTATGAACCAACCCATAAGCACCAGTATGAAGAAACATCCTTTGTTCTTTGCCACAAATGTTTATTCTTTGAATAATAATAAAAAAGAAATCTGTAAGTCCATTGCAGCCACAGGATTACAGAATGGTAGGGGATGGAAGGGACCTCCTGGAGATCATCTCATCCAACCACCCTGCCCTAGCAGGGTCACCCAGAGCAGGGTGCCCAGGATCACACTACCCAGGCAGGTTTGGAATCTCCCTTTGGAGAAGGAGACTTCACAGCCTCTCTGGGAGCCTGGGCCAGGCTCTGGAACTCTCACAGTAAAGAAGTTTCTCATCCTGTTAGAGATGGAACCTTGTGGGTTCTAGTTTGTGCCTGTTGCCCCTTGTCCTTTCTCTGGGCACCACTGACAAGAGTCTGGCTGCATCCTCCTGACCCCCACTCTTTAGCTATTGATCAGCATTGATTAGATCCCCTCTCAGGCTTCTCTTCTCCAGGCTAAACAGCCCCAGGGCTCTCAGCCTTTCCTGGTCAGAGAGGTGCTCAGCATCTTCGTGGCCTCGTCTGGACTCTCTTCAGTGGTTACTTTATCCTCTTGAGCTGAGGAGCCCAGAACTAGACACAGAAATGCTGAAGTAAAATCTGTGAATTGCAATAAGAGGACTAAGAGACAGCTCAGGATTTGTGACTTCATGTCTGGAAAAAACTGTTCTTCCCATTAAGACTGTCCTGTCTGTTCACTGTGTACACTGAAGTTGATCATATAGTAGCTTCATGTGTTCCTCACACTGGAGACCAGCACCTCCCCTGCTTCCAGTCTGATAGACATGGTTTCTTTTTTATTCTATAGCTCAAAGCCTCCAGTGTTGCCCTGGCCACGTGGACTTGATTATTCAGAAACTTAATTGGAGTCTTACATGTGTAAGTCAATTCAAAACTGTTTGAAAGAATGATGGAAAGAATCTGTGCTTCAACAGCACTGTCTTGTTTGAGTTTCTTACAGCCCTGGCTCTTGCAGACGTTTAATGCCATAAATGAACAAGTCAGACTCGTGTTTTATTCTCTTCTTACTCCCTACTGTCTTCACTCACCCTACATCTGCTTTTGACAAATTGTAGGTATAGGTTTTCGAGGAAATTGGGAAAGGGAGTATATGATTATAAATTTAAAAAAATTTTTCTTGTGGGAAAGCAGATGTAGCAAATGGTGGTTTTAAGGGGCTATGTAAAAAGTATGTTATAGCTGGCTGGCACCCTCCATAATCTAATTTCTGGACTGATATAAAGTAGTGTGTGTTCCATTTTTTATTTAATAGGAAAAACTTGGATTATATTTTTCCTTAATGATAGGTTTGGGTATTTTCCTTCCAAGATCCTATATTTCACTTATTGCCAGAAGTGTTCTGTTCTATATTCTAAATCTCTGGTAGTAATTCTCAGTTTAAATTTAGTTTCATTGTAAACTAAGGTTGTTCTGGCAAATAAGACCATAGGCATTTATTTCTTTTGTGAGAAGTAGCTGTAGTATGTGACTGCTGTAATTAGTTGATGTATTTATGGCTTAAATTTCTGTACATGAAAAATCCAGATGTCTGATAGAAGCAAATAGATGCTTGGAGTGTATGACAGAACTACAAAATTGTGTATCAAATGTCTAATAAAGTTGAGGCTCTTTCATTAATGTAAATATAAGCATATGTTAGCTTAATAGGCACAACTGACACTACACTCCAGCTTTCAGTTTGTTACAGATTGCAGCCAGGAACTTGCTGTATAAACTACTAAATCACTAGGCTGATTCCTGACCAAGAGGGATATCTCATTTGCAGGATACTGCAGCGTGTCTTAAAGGCAAGTGCTTCAACTGAACTTTCAAACATTGCCTCAAACTTACTGCAAGCTGGAAGTGGAGCAAATGTGTTGTTACAGCACATTCTCAAGTTGTAAAGTCAAGTTATGTTGGACAACTGCAATTGTACATAACTTGGGAAATCAGGAAGACTGCTTGATCTTGGAAATAAGGCAAGGATGTTAAGGCAAAGAAATCCTGTATTGGTGGGGAAGTCCAAAACTTGGCAACTTTTTTTATTCTTTTTATCCTTCCAAGTCAGTGCCCAAGTTGAAGTGATTGCCACAACATCACATGCTAGAGTTGTTTCAAATCTTATAGTTGAACTAGACATTTTTGGGATGGGGGAAAACAATTTTATGTCAGACTTTAAAAAGCTTTAAAGAAATACCCCAAATAGCCCATATTTCTTCACCTTGGGAACTAGCAAGTGGAGTAATGTCGAATGTTTGCCTGCTGATTCTTCCTAGATCAATTACGGATGTGGCTTTTGTTGCTTTTAGCTTGGAATATGTGGCTTATGGTTTTGTATCTATCCCACTGTCTTAAACTTCCAAAGGAAAGGAGAATATTTAGTTTCCTCTTAGGCTCCCTCACCTCAGAAAGCAGGTGATACAAAAATAGAAGTAGAGCAGCAGCTTCATGGATCTGCACCACCAAACTATATTAGGGTGGTAAGGAATTGGACTGTTTTGCTTTCCAGTTCTTTCCTAGGCAGCAGCACACAACTCAACTCGACGTTGGACAATTGCACAGCAGCTCTCCAGGCCTCAAGCAACAGCAGTAAATTTGTCCCACTTAATGCTCATCTGACTCTGCTGCTGGCTGACAATGGCCCTGAGCTGCTGCAGAGACACCAGGGCAGCCTGCAGACACGAGGTGACGACACTGTTGGCTGAGCTGCCTCTGCAAAAGACCTTGAGTTTCTGCTGTCACTGGCTTGGCTTCCCTGGCCGCCAAAGGAAGTTTGGTAGCAGGCCAGTGGCCTCTCAAAGCACCAAATTAGCTCCTAAAGTACTATGGAAGTGCTAATTTTAATTAAAAAAAAAAAAAGGAAAAACAAAGACTTCTTGAACAATCGAGGAGGAATCCTGCATTGGCTGACAGCACATAGATTATGCCATCAGTTGGCTTATCATTGCCTTTTACTAAACCAAGCTGGATTGTGCTTAAGGCACAAATTGTGCTAACTTTAGGCTCTAGTCTTGGCCTTGCATTTGGACTAAATGAAAACAGTATGTCAGCAATTAGCATTAATGCTTCTCTCTGTTCCTTATATATATTATTTTAATTCAGATTTATGGCTCAGCTTGCTGATCTCCATTCATTGGTGCCATCATAATTGCCTCACCCTCATAATTGACTCCACCAAAGTCTGTCTTTTGCATGCAAAAATGATGGACAGAATTTCCATGCTGATGTTCTTACTGCTTAGTTTGTATTCCCCTTGTTGGATGACCAAAGATTTCCATGTGGGTCCAGTGGGGGCTTTTTATTTTTGGCTGGGAAGGGAGATTTCTTTTGATAGTTGCTGCTTTTATGACATGAGGTCCCTAAAATTTTAATCTTGGAAGACTTTAAGTTTGGATGTAGTCATGATCTTACTGTTGCCATATTAAAGTTTTTGGGACAACAGTGAACATACTGGGATTGAGTCAAACAGGATCAGTATGTTTTCTGTCTTGCAATGTAAATTGCTCTATTTGGCATCAATGCAGCCACATTTAACTATGGTTGGTTTTATATATATATATATTGCAAGAAATGACTGGATGATGTTTGGCTTGAAAAGGAAATAATTTCTTACTGAAAACAGACTTGATTGCCAAATTATTTTGTGTAGCAGTCTTTATAGTTTGGGAATATACCTTTTAGATGTAGGGTCACCAAACTGAAAGATTGTACTGTTTTGAAAAGTCATTTAGACAAGATGTTTGTTCCTTATAGTTGGGCATGGGTAGAATTTGAAGCTGCTACAAAATGTTTAGGTTGTTATCTAAGTATTGATCAAATGGCTGTGAGGAATACATGTGGCAAGTGACCCTTCTAACAGTTTATCAGTCAAAGAAATACTCTTTTAATGAGTAAAAAACTTTTCAGCAGTCAGATTTGGGTACCTAAATGGCCTGAAAACTTGTAAAACTTTTTTCTTAATCCCTTGACAGGCTAAATGAAGAATGTTCTTCCAGTATAAAATTAGATGAAGAGGAAAGGGAAATGTCACTCAATTATTACTTTTTACCTGTAAGTTTTAGCTTTGGGCAAGGCTTTTTTATGTCTGGAAAGAAAATGTTCCAGACTTCTGGAAAGAGGTAGGCTGGAAACTGTTGAAGTAGGAAACTTAGACCCTGCTGTATGATGTGATAGCAGAGCTCTGAATGATGTTCAGGATGGTCAGCAGACCTTGGCTTTGATCTGTGTAATCAGACCATACACAGCCAGCAGCCTCAAGATGTATCTGGGAAGGGGTGAGGAAGAATTAGTTGTTCTCAGTTGGAAATTAGCATTTCCAGAGGTCCCAGTGTTCCACTGGGGATGTGAGAACAAACCCTTGAGTGAAAGAGCACCCAGCACTGTTGTCCCACTGGTCTTTTTTTTTTTCCACCCTCAGGAGTCCTTAGCAGCTAGCAAAGCCATGCTGTTTAGTGTTTGCTTTGCAGGGGCTATAGCTAGTTGAAAGAAGCTCTTAGGCTGTGTGTGTTATGAGCAGTCTGAGGGGCTCTGAAGGAACAAAGGAATCACTTAGCATACAAAAATCTACTACAGGGACTCTCATTTCTATAATTTTTATGCACTAGAAGGCTCTGCAGCAATTGAGTGAGACCTGGACAGGCTGGAGAGTGAGGTGGAAGGAGACCAAATGAAGTTCAACAAGGGCAAGTGTAGGGTCCTGCACATGGGGAGGAATAACCCCCTGTACCAGTACAGCTGAGGGGTTGACTTGCTGGAAAGCAGCTCTTTGGAGAAGAACCTGGGAGTCATGATGTTTAAGGAGTTCACAATGAGCCAACAGTGAGCCCTGGTGGCCAGGAATCCTAGTGGTTTCCTGGGGGGCATGGAGAAGAGTGTTACCAGCATGTTGTGGTATGTTCTCCTTCTCTCTGCCCTAGTGAGTTCACCTCTGGAGTATTGTGTCTAGTTCTGGGCTCCCCAGGTCAAGAGAGACAAGGAACTGCTGCAGAGTCCAGCAGAGACTATGGAGATGCTGAGAGGGAACTGGAACACCTTTGTGCTGAGGAGAGGCTGAGAGCCCTGGAGCTTTTTAGCCTGAAGAAAAGACAGAGAGGATCAGATCAATGTTGATTAATATTTAAAGGGTGGGGGGTCAAGGGGATTCTGCAGACTCTTGTCAGTGGTGCTCAGCAACAAGACAATGACAATGGGTGCAAACTGGAATCCAGGAGGCTCCATCTGAACAGGAGGAGAAAATTCCTTCTTGGGAGGGTGCCAGAAACTGGCCCAGACTGCCTAGAGAGGTTGTGGAGTCTCCTTCTCTGGAGAGATTCCAAACCTGCCTGGGCACCATGCTGCTGGATCAGGGGGAGATGAGAGGTCCCTTCCAACCCCCATTCTGTGATTTGGGAGAAGCAATAATGTGAAAAGTCACAAGGTGTCTGACTTAAATGTATTCACATAAAGCCCATAACGTGTGGAAGTCCTAAATTGCAATGCTCTTGTTTAATATTACTGGTGCTGGTTGTTCCCTGTTATCCATGTGTAATCTCCTCTCTGTTAGCTGGACTGACTGGTTTAGGCAGCATTCTCACACCAGTTAACAGAAGAATGTGTGCTAATGAGCTGAGGTGGGATGCTGAGGGGAGATGACATGAGGACTTGTAATGCTTTGTGGTTACTGATACTTGAAGTGTGTTGACTGGTTATCTTGGTCCAGCTGCATTCAGACCTTTAAAAAANATTTCTTTTGATAGTTGCTGCTTTTATGACATGAGGTCCCTAAAATTTTAATCTTGGAAGACTTTAAGTTTGGATGTAGTCATGATCTTACTGTTGCCATATTAAAGTTTTTGGGACAACAGTGAACATACTGGGATTGAGTCAAACAGGATCAGTATGTTTTCTGTCTTGCAATGTAAATTGCTCTATTTGGCATCAATGCAGCCACATTTAACTATGGTTGGTTTTATATATATATATATTGCAAGAAATGACTGGATGATGTTTGGCTTGAAAAGGAAATAATTTCTTACTGAAAACAGACTTGATTGCCAAATTATTTTGTGTAGCAGTCTTTATAGTTTGGGAATATACCTTTTAGATGTAGGGTCACCAAACTGAAAGATTGTACTGTTTTGAAAAGTCATTTAGACAAGATGTTTGTTCCTTATAGTTGGGCATGGGTAGAATTTGAAGCTGCTACAAAATGTTTAGGTTGTTATCTAAGTATTGATCAAATGGCTGTGAGGAATACATGTGGCAAGTGACCCTTCTAACAGTTTATCAGTCAAAGAAATACTCTTTTAATGAGTAAAAAACTTTTCAACAGTCAGATTTGGGTACCTAAATGGCCTGAAAACTTGTAAAACTTTTTTCTTAATCCCTTGACAGGCTAAATGAAGAATGTTCTTCCAGTATAAAATTAGATGAAGAGGAAAGGGAAATGTCACTCAATTATTACTTTTTACCTGTAAGTTTTAGCTTTGGGCAAGGCTTTTTTATGTCTGGAAAGAAAATGTTCCAGACTTCTGGAAAGAGGTAGGCTGGAAACTGTTGAAGTAGGAAACTTAGACCCTGCTGTATGATGTGATAGCAGAGCTCTGAATGATGTTCAGGATGGTCAGCAGACCTTGGCTTTGATCTGTGTAATCAGACCATACACAGCCAGCAGCCTCAAGATGTATCTGGGAAGGGGTGAGGAAGAATTAGTTGTTCTCAGTTGGAAATTAGCATTTCCAGAGGTCCCAGTGTTCCACTGGGGATGTGAGAACAAACCCTTGAGTGAAAGAGCACCCAGCACTGTTGTCCCACTGGTCTTTTTTTTTTTCCACCCTCAGGAGTCCTTAGCAGCTAGCAAAGCCATGCTGTTTAGTGTTTGCTTTGCAGGGGCTATAGCTAGTTGAAAGAAGCTCTTAGGCTGTGTGTGTTATGAGCAGTCTGAGGGGCTCTGAAGGAACAAAGGAATCACTTAGCATACAAAAATCTACTACAGGGACTCTCATTTCTATAATTTTTATGCACTAGAAGGCTCTGCAGCAATTGAGTGAGACCTGGACAGGCTGGAGAGTGAGGTGGAAGGAGACCAAATGAAGTTCAACAAGGGCAAGTGTAGGGTCCTGCACATGGGGAGGAATAACCCCCTGTACCAGTACAGCTGAGGGGTTGACTTGCTGGAAAGCAGCTCTTTGGAGAAGAACCTGGGAGTCATGATGTTTAAGGAGTTCACAATGAGCCAACAGTGAGCCCTGGTGGCCAGGAATCCTAGTGGTTTCCTGGGGGGCATGGAGAAGAGTGTTACCAGCATGTTGTGGTATGTTCTCCTTCTCTCTGCCCTAGTGAGTTCACCTCTGGAGTATTGTGTCTAGTTCTGGGCTCCCCAGGTCAAGAGAGACAAGGAACTGCTGCAGAGTCCAGCAGAGACTATGGAGATGCTGAGAGGGAACTGGAACACCTTTGTGCTGAGGAGAGGCTGAGAGCCCTGGAGCTTTTTAGCCTGAAGAAAAGACAGAGAGGATCAGATCAATGTTGATTAATATTTAAAGGGTGGGGGGTCAAGGGGATTCTGCAGACTCTTGTCAGTGGTGCTCAGCAACAAGACAATGACAATGGGTGCAAACTGGAATCCAGGAGGCTCCATCTGAACAGGAGGAGAAAATTCCTTCTTGGGAGGGTGCCAGAAACTGGCCCAGACTGCCTAGAGAGGTTGTGGAGTCTCCTTCTCTGGAGAGATTCCAAACCTGCCTGGGCACCATGCTGCTGGATCAGGGGGAGATGAGAGGTCCCTTCCAACCCCCATTCTGTGATTTGGGAGAAGCAATAATGTGAAAAGTCACAAGGTGTCTGACTTAAATGTATTCACATAAAGCCCATAACGTGTGGAAGTCCTAAATTGCAATGCTCTTGTTTAATATTACTGGTGCTGGTTGTTCCCTGTTATCCATGTGTAATCTCCTCTCTGTTAGCTGGACTGACTGGTTTAGGCAGCATTCTCACACCAGTTAACAGAAGAATGTGTGCTAATGAGCTGAGGTGGGATGCTGAGGGGAGATGACATGAGGACTTGTAATGCTTTGTGGTTACTGATACTTGAAGTGTGTTGACTGGTTATCTTGGTCCAGCTGCATTCAGACCTTTAAAAAACATAGGATAAAACCAATTGCTTATAATCTGGAAGAGATTGGAGAATGTAAAAGGAAGGAGCTAAACAGCCTTTTGTGTGTGTGTGTGTGTGTGTGTGTGTGTGTGTGAGTGCTTTGTTCCTTGGCTCACAGAAATGCATAGCCTTAAGTGAAATTAAATGTTCCTATGAAGAGGCAGAGGTTTTTAATTTTGGGAAAGCAGAGGTGGTCATTAAAGCAGGTGGTGAAGCAGGCTTGGTCCTGTTGTCATGTTTGTCTGGCAAAGCACTAATACAGTAGGTTTTCTGACCATGTTTTTGCTGTTTTGACAAGGCCTTAACATTTAAGTGCTTATCCCAGCAGCAGGTCTGCCTGAAGAATATCCTTACAAATTGAGATGCTCTTAATAGTGAAACTTTGAATCAGAAAAGTAATCCTGAGATGTGTTCCTTAGAAGACATTGTCTATGCTGCAGACCAACTCCAGTTTTTTTAATTAAATATCTTAATTTCCACCCCATTTAATCTAAGAAACATACTAATTAATCTCTTATACTTGTTTTTGGCATGGCTTTCCCCAGATGGATTGGTTATTTTAAAAATTATTATTATTATTTATGTTTTCAATAATTGTGGCAAATGATCAGTTTTCCCTCTTCACCCTGAAGCCAGGGCTAATGATCAAAACCACATCATATTTTCACTCTTCAAATGTGATTCAGTTAAGTAACTCTCATCTTCATTTTTATTTGGGGTTGCTGAAGGATGTTTCATACTTTTGGCCAGGGTAGCTGTGTGTTATCCAAAGGATACTTCTCATTTTATAAAGCTGGCCTGTGTTAATAATAATGCTCAATGTATCTGTCATCTGTATATTCCTTGATGTTATAACTTAATTGCTTTATTAGCAATAAACAATTAATAGCTCTGCCATGTCAGCATCTATAGAGTTTAAGAAATGAAAAGGTTTCCTTTCAAAACAGAAGCTGACCATCTGAAATCCTACTGCTGCTGCTGNGTTATCCAAAGGATACTTCTCATTTTATAAAGCTGGCCTGTGTTAATAATAATGCTCAATGTATCTGTCATCTGTATATTCCTTGATGTTATAACTTAATTGCTTTATTAGCAATAAACAATTAATAGCTCTGCCATGTCAGCATCTATAGAGTTTAAGAAATGAAAAGGTTTCCTTTCAAAACAGAAGCTGACCATCTGAAATCCTACTGCTGCTGCTGGTTTGGAGTCAGCTGGAGAATTCATCATTAGGTTGTGTGGGGAACCTTTATTGAACTGTAACTCCTCTTCTTACAGGCTTCACAGAGCCCAATGTGCAATTAAACAGACTCAGGTAACTGTTCAGAAAATAGGAAGGGAGATAGAAGAAAAGCTGAGATGTACATCTACAAGCAACGAACTGGTAAGTTTGATTGTTGAAAACCTCACTCTGGTGGCTTGCTGAAGCATCTGCCTGATGCTTTGGCCATAAGCTTGTTTATTTTTAACACTTCAACTCAATCATTATTGAAACCTGTCATTTCAAATAGGAAAAAAAAAAGTAAAAT
>VYZU01052129.1:79766-119171 GCA_013401355.1 Ceyx cyanopectus
TCTGCTCCAGTCGGGTTACCCAGAGCAGGTTGCCCAGGATCACATCCAGTTGGGTTTGGAATCTCTCCAGAGAAGGAGACTCCCCAGCTTCTCAGGGCAGCCTGTTTCAGGGCTCTGGCACACTTGCAGGAAAGAAGTTTTTCCTTCTGTTCAGATTGAATTTCCCATGTTTCAGTTTGAGTCATGTTTCCTGCTGTAGCCTTGAACCAGAAGGCTGAGCATATATGTGAAGCTGAAGCAAATGTAATTGGAAGGAAGAGTTCATCAAGAGCTGACTTCTTTTCTGGCAGCGAGTGGTGAAGTAATGTTTAACTGCTTGGAAAAGTGAAAGCTGGCTGGCTTACACAAAGTGACAGTGTCTGGTGAACTTGCACAACACTTGCTCACAAATTTGCCCCTTCAGGCTTTGAACTTGATCAGGGTTGTGGTTGGGCTGAAGAGATGTAACATTTTGGATCTGTCCTCCCTTATTCTCATTAAATATTTATTAAACTTGATAGATAACTCATGTCTTAGAACAAAATAAAAACCTTGCTTAAAATAGAAAATTCTGCTTCATTATGCACATGGCAGCACAAGTTCTTAGTGGGGACAGTACCTCCAAGGAAAGAACAGATTCTTGTGAAACACAGGAATAGATAGAGGAAAAATCCTAAAACTCCTAAAGAAGGGATCCTTCAAGTATTGTGTGTAACAATATAATCTGCTCCCTGTGGTGTGTTCTTTTCTTTTGTATCCTATTTTTTTTTCTCTCATTTCAAAGCAGCAAAATTATTTGTGTCTTTGGTAATCTATTGCCAGTGATAATCTATGAACTGAGTCTTTAGTCTGGCAGGCACTGGTCTTATCCTATTTTTTTCTTTCCCTCCTATTACCCTTTTTAGGGAACTGCTTGTGTGGAGAAATGCTTTTAATTGTTTCTTCTTAAAATCTATTTTTCTTCAAATAGAAAAAGGAGAGTGTATGTTTACAGTTGAAGATCCTGGTGCTACGTAATGAACTGGAGAGGCAGAAGAAGGCTCTTGGTCAGGAAGTAGCCTTGCTGCATAAGCAAAAAAGTACTTTACATGAAAGAGGTAAGTGTAGAAATGTTACTGCTTCTGTTGCAGATATGCATAACTGGCTGATTAGGAAAGTAGTAGCCTAGCTTGTGACCAGTGACCAAAAGGAAGGTCATCATTTGTGGTGGTTTTTTGTCTGATTCCAATGTGCTTGTGTTTATCTGAAGTTTGCAGCCAGGTATAATCTCTTCACCATCTGTGTTATGCTGAATTCAGGACAGCAGTTTCTGGTATCCTGTCTCCTACATCATTTCTTCTGATGACACCTCTCCAAAGTAATCTTAAATCAGTGCATAACTAAAAGTTTGAGAAAATGAGAATGTCATCCACTGTAGTACAGTAAACAGTGGCTTGATGCAGGCACACAATAACATCATGAGGGATGTTACTGTATATGCAATTAGGATTCTATTTTAAGTGTTAGAAGACAAATCTCTCAATAGCTTATTATGTAAGTGAAAGGTGAAATGCTCATTCTCCTTGATACATTCTTTTTCTGGGGAAATGTCCTGTAGTCAAATGCTCCATCACTGTCTGTTTGGAGATGACCAGAGACCAAGCTACACTGGCAGATGCTTGATCTTGTTGCAGGACTTTTTTTTTTTAGTACTGAAGTCTAAAATAATTACTACTGGAAAATGAGCTTTTTGCCATTAATTCTAGCAATGCAAATATTGAGATGCCTTAGCTGAGTTACTCCACTACCAAGGACTTGAGAGGAAGAGGTGTTGCAGGAGAAATGAGGTTTTGTTGCTTGTTTTTGGATGTTTGGACTTGTATTCCTCCTACACTGTCATTCCCTGGTTTGAGAGCATAGCATAGGCATCTCAAAGTAAAGGAAGGATTGCTGCCAACATTTGTGTCAGTATCTACTTTGTAAACTTCAGATAAGTAAGAAAATTTTGTAAGTATTTTTTTTTTTTTCCCTTGATTCCTCATGTGGCATAGAAAATGCATTTGAGAGTGAATACCAGAAACTTCAAGAGCATAATGAATCCCTGCATGAATTAAGAAAGGAATGCACTGCTAAGAGGTAAATGCACTATTGCTTTTTCTGGAAAGGATACAGGCTTGAAAATGGAACATCTGGTACTAAATTCTTCCTAATGCCACCCTGAAACTCTTGTTAGGATACCTCTGCTAGGATTTGCAGATATTTGAAGTGATAACATACAGTGGCAAATCTAGAAGAGAACAGATGCTTGGCTGCGTGTGTAGGCTATGATGGGCCTTCTAGGTCTGTTTTAATGTAACACAGCTTTGCAAAACTTCACTGTCATAGTCAAAATATACCTATAATATAAAGTACAACTGCAAATGAAAAGTTAGCTGCTTGTTGGTTTTGGGGTTTGGTTGTGTGTGTGTGTGTGTGTGTGTGTGTGTGTAATTACCTAGCTCTTTTTTGGTGGGGGGAGGTGATACTTGAGAAAATGTATAAGGGATGCAAGGGCTTGATACCTTTACTTCAAGGTTTTGAAGAAACTGATGGTTTTGGGTTCTTTTTCCCCAAAGAGAACTGTTTTTGAAGACAAATGCCCAGCAGAATCTGCGATGCAAGCAACTGCTGTCAGAGCTTTCCTATATCTACCCTATTGATCTGGTATGTTGTTAATGTTCTAAAAAATCTGCTTTATGTGAAATGAACTTCCTATTTATTGTGCTGTGAGCAAATACTATGTTTTATTTGTGACCAAACTTGTTCTTCACTCATGCTGTTTTTTCCTGCTGTTTTTTTCCTGCTTTTACTTGGATTTGCTCCTTATATTTCACAGAGTCCTTGCAGGGAGAGGACTTAATCCCAGCATCTCTCAGTAGTCTCCACTATTAAAGTAGAATAGCTGTAGCTATAATTTATTGGATACTTTCAGTTTTGTTTACAATCATAGAAAGTAACCCTGACAGTAGGCTAACTAAACTTTAATGGAGTGCACATAAACAGATGTCAAAACATTGAGCTCTAAAACCATTTATATAATGAATCATTTAAGATTATGCTCTTCCTTCTTTGGAGAAGTTACATTTATTTCTGAGTTATATGAAATGTGCACTTAAGCACTGTGTCAGTTATTCTGGATTTTATTGAAGAATTAGTTTTTTCTTAAGAAAAAATGCTTTGTTGTCATTGGATTTCGTGCAGGTTTCTGTTTTCTGGCTGTTGTTGTTCCATTCTCATTTTCCATTGTTGATTTTTAAACTTACAGAATGATCAAAAGGATTACTTTGTTTGTGGAGTCAAGCTTCCTAATTCTGAAGACTTTCAAGGTAGCTGGATATTCTTAATTTAGTTGTTATAGTTGACACTGCTTTTAAACTTCGTACAATTAAGTAAACTGATAGCAATAGCTTAGAATCCAAATTTCTGACTGGAAAGGTCTAGTCTAGAAGAAAACTTAGGCATTATTTACTTCTACTTCTTACTGGTACAAAGGTGGTTATTGTTGGCTCTTAGAAAAGTACTTCTGTATTCTAAGATTTGATACTGAAATGCTGGAATGGGTTACCCAGAGAGGCTGTGGACTGTGCATCCTTGGGAATGCTCAGAACTGAACTGGACACAGTCCTGGGCAGCCTGCTGTGTCTCACTCTGCTCTGTCCAGTGGTCTAGGGCTATGCAATTTCCAGAGTGATTCTGGAACAAATTTGGATCTGATCTAAAATTCCATTGTGTCTACTTTCAGTCCATAAATCTTGATGGAGCAATATGTACCAATCCTCATTCAGTTTGCTGTAGTTGCTGGTGAACTTACCAGATAACTATCATGCAAAATTAAGACTTCAAAGCTGCCTGACAGTATAGAATATTTTATAATATATTCTCTAACTCTTTAAAAACCATCCCATAGGAATTGTGCTAATAACGTGTGTATTGGGTCCTAGAATAATGGAGGAATAATCTTAAAAATGAATTGATTTGTCAATATGACAGAAATCAGTCTATTGCTTTGCTTTCCTCCTGTCTACACTAATTGTGATAATTAATTCCATTGGGTAATTGTGGAGAAATCAGTGGTGTGAATCCTTTAGCCCATTTTCAGTTCACTGGTATTAATTCCTTACATAAGAGTTACTCTACATCAAAGACTAGAAATACTGTATTTTGAGGAAGAAGTAGTGAGCATATAACTCTGTGAAATACAATGAAATTTGAAAAACCAGCTGTCTGATGTATCTTATTTCAGACTCAGTAAACAATTTTTTTTTTTTCAAATTGAGGATCTGAAGTATATTAAAAAAAATTCTCTGAAAAGCCAGTTTTACTGCAAATGTTGAACACATTTTACAAATTCCTTGTTGAAAGAGTTGTGACTTCTAAATCCATAGTTCATGTCGTGCTCTAGTAGAGCTCAGTGTGGTTTCATTGATGTTGTTGAATATAATTTATCAGCTTTCTTAGCTCCTCCATTCATTTGATTTCACAGGACTCCCTTGTACCTCAGAAGGGAGGGCTCTGTTCTATTGTTTGTATTGATATATTAACTTACAAAGAAGAAAAACAGGGAAAACAGGAAAAGCCTTTACATGGCTAAAGGATGTAATTTGAATCATGAGACCTGCATCTATTCACCTGGCAGGTGAAGCTTTAAGTTCATTTTTAAATGCCAGATTGAAAATGGTACTTTGAAAGAGTGGGTTAATCAAAGTTTTTCCAGTTACTGGTAGAGAACAGTGTTCATACCCTGGGGTCAGTGTCTCTCCAGCTGATCTCTGTAATAAAGTTATGGAGGAATGCAGCTTTTGCCTGACCCTGCTCATACATGTCAGCTACAGCTAGAGAAACATGGAAAGTTTAAGACTTGAATTTTGTCTTGGGAATTGTGTTGCACTTTTCCCATCTCTACTTTGCCTTCCCCAACTCAGCCATATGTAGGGAAGAGTAACTTTCAGGTTCAAAAGTGTAAAGTTGGAAGGAGAACAAGCCATCACTCACTTTACATTGCCCTTTAATGAAAGGGGCCAACATAGTGAACCACAGACAATTGTAGCATGACCTAAATTTATTTCAGACTTGCCTCAATTCTTAAGTTGTAACTTCTGATCACTTAATTAATTATTACATTCTCTAAACAATAAGGATGAACTTCTGCTGAGCCACCAGTGAGATCCAATTGATTAAGTAATGGAATCTTTTTGTTATTAACAGCAAAAGATGATGGAAGCATTGCTGTTGCCCTGGGCTACACTGCTCACTTGGTTTCAATGATATCCTACTTCTTACAAGTGCCACTCAGGTATCCAATAATTCACAAGGGCTCCAGGTCTACAATCAAAGATAATATCAACGATAAACTGACAGAGAAAGAACGAGAGTAAGTATGCCAAATATGCTTTCTTCAAAACAACAAACCAACAACAGGTAAAAAAACCCCAAACTTGAACAGTTTTTGGGTAGTCTAAAGTGATACAGAGTTTGAAGTTACTTGTTGCTGCTTTCAGTAGCTGTGGGACAGTCATCGCTGTTTCTCAGGTTGAAATTCTGTGATTGAATAGAGTTGTTCAGCTTTGTCATTCTAGGTCTTTTGTTTATTGATTTGACTTCTAAAAGTGCTAGAAAAACCTTAAGTAGTGTATCATGTGTAAGTTTTGGATGCTGATTGGAAAATTTGCCTTTAATGTTCTACTTCTCTATGTGGGAAAACAAGTGTAGCTTCACTGAGGAGTTACTGCCAGTAATGGCTAGTGGCTGATGAACATAAATATCTTTCTTATAATGTAGAGGTTTTTAATTACCCTGGGCCAGGGTCTTACCACCCTCAGTGTAAAACATTCCTTCCTTCTCTCTAGTCTGAATCTCCCTCTTTCAGTTTAAAACCATTACCCCTTGTCCCGATGAAAAAGGCCCTGAAAAAAAGATTGTCCCCATCTCAGGTTCTCTTTAAGTACCAAAAGGCCACAAGGTCTCCCTGGAGCCTTCTCAAGGTTGAACAACCCCAACTCTCTCAGCCTAGCCTCACAGCAGAGAAGTTCCAGAACTCAGATGGCTTTTGTGGTCTCTTCTGACCCCACTCCAACAGGTCCCTGTCTCTCCTGTGCTGAGGACTCCAGATCTGGACCCAGCACTGCAGACAGATCTCCCAAGAGCAGAGGGGCAGGATCCCCTCCCTCTCTCTGCTGTCCACACTGCTCTGGATGCAGCCCAGGGTGCCAGTGGCTGCTGGGCTGTGAGTGCACATTGTTAGCTCATGTCCAGCTTTTCATCTTCTAGCATCCTCAAGTCCTTGTCCTCAGGGCTTCCCTCCAACCCTTCACCCCCCAGCCTGGTTTGGTACCAGAGATTGCCCAGAATATTCAGTGAAGAGTTTTTTATTTGTTCTCTAATCATTGTCTTTCACCTTGTAGCTACACTATTATTGTTGTTGTTCTCCTAGGAAACTATCATGCTGTCCTTAAATTCACTCTCTGAATGCCTTCTCCTGCTGTTTGGCACTTGGCCTGTTTTCCCACTGACTTTGCACCTGTGTGCTCCAATATGAAAATAGTGGCAATTACTGGTTAAGCTTCACTTTGTAGCCTCCAGCCACAGAGCTCCAAGGAATGCAACACTGACCAGCTGTGGGAGGCCAGCTGTGCTCTGCTCTGATCCCCTGCGTGTGTGGATGGCTGCAAAGCCCAGCTCAAAACACCAGTAACTTTGTTTATCTGTATACTGTGTTTAAAATAGGAGCAAAGGAAATAGCTGAGGGGAAATGAATTTGTGGAGATTTGCTGTCTCTGATGTGGTCTGTATGAAACTCTTTGGAAGTATGCAATCAAAGTATTATCATATTTTAACAGTAATTCCTAATACTCCCCATCAAGCTGGAAGGGTCTGTTGTGTGTAGTTGATAGGATTGGGACTCTTAGAAGCATCTGATTTCTCATTGAAACTCAATGATTTTTTTTCTGGCAAGACAGCAGAGGTAGCTTGCCTTAAGAGTTAAACTCACTGAGGTTTTCCTGTTTTGACACAGTAAGAAATTACTATATAATTATGTCTTGCAAATTAATTTTGATACCATTTTAATGACTTACCCAAACACTTCCTGGGTAACTTCACAGAACATTAATCTGTTTTGCTTCAATTTAGTTCTCTAAACATATGATCATACTCCTTCCTGTACATCACTTTCAGAAGGGTAGTATAATATTAATATCTGGAAAACAAATTTCTGCAGAGTAGATCTGCCTGTGTGGGGGTGTATAAAGATTAAAACAATTTCCTGTTGTCTGAGACAGATTGGAAGGTTTAATCCTTCAGGCCATAGGCTTCCAAACCCCCATGACTTAATACTTTTATTTCACAATAGATTTCCAAAAAGGAGAAAGTTTAGCTAAGTAACTGAATCCCTACTGGGCCATTTACCTGTGTTCTGCAAGATTTTTTCTGGATTAGTTTCTGCCTGAGATCTTCTTTTCCCAGCTATTGGAGAGTCAATCCTGCCAGCTCTCAAAGGACTTCAGTTGCTATAGAAAACCTTTATTGTCTTAACTTTTTAAACTAATAGCTCACTTTTCTTACCTGCTCCTGACAGAATTGAGTGTAGCAATTAACAGGCATTATTAAATTTCTGTATTTCAGTCACCTGTCCTGTAGCAGCTTTTCAAACTCCAACCTAAACTCTTGAGCAATTACTGTGAGGTTTCCTATGTACTCAGTCTTTACTATAACATCATGGCTATTGACTAGGTGTAACATTTTACTTGGCTTTATGTTTTTGTTTTTTGAACTGCAGGGTTGCTCTGAGATCCATATTAAGAGCTTCTAAAAATCATGCTTTGAGGGAATAGCTGATGTTTTCACTCAAGCAATTGCATAAGTACAGGTGTTTGCTTTTAATGTACCACTGTATAAATATGTTACTTCACTTTCAAATTTCTTTACCAGCTTTTAAAAGCCCTATAATAAGCTGGTTGTAGATTTTTGAGGGCTTTCAGAATTAAACTTATATTTGAGAAATACTTTGTCCACTTCTTTACTTGGATGATCCAAATCACTTACATCTCAGGGTTCTTGTAGAAATATTTAATTTTGTCTGCTGCATTTACTGTTGTAGTATAATTTAAGATTGTAAAATGTAGTAGGAGGCTGTGATGAGAACTTGTTTGGCAACATTAATGTGGTAGAATGAATACCTGCCAGTAGCTGACTGTCTATGGTCAGCTTTGTAACTGTAGACATCTTAGTGGTTTTAATCTATTCAAGAACTGTTCCCTTCTTGTATTCATGGAATCATAGAATGTTTTGGGTTGGAAGGGACCTTTCAAGGTCATCTGCTTCAGCTCCCTCGCAGGGAGTAGGAACATCTGCAACTAGAGCAGGTTGCTCAGAGCCCCAGCCAACCTGACCTAGAATGATTCTAGGGATGGGGCATCAACCACCTCTTAGGGCAGCCTGGGACAGTGTACAAAATTCCTTCCTTCCATCTTGTCTAAATCTCCTCCTTTTAGCTTAAAACCATCACCCCTTCTCCTGTCACAACAGGCCCTGCTGCTAAGTCTGTCCCCATCTTTCTGACAGGCTCCTTGAAGTACTGAAAGGCTCTAAGAAGGTCTGCCCAGAGCCTTCCCTTCTCCAGACTGAACACCCCCAACTCTCTGAGCCTGTCCTTATAGGGTTGTAGCCCTCTGATCATCTTTGTGTCCTTTCTCTGGACCTGATCTAATAGATCTATGTCCTTCTTGGGTTGAAGGCTCCAGAGCTGGACACAATATTCCAGGGTCTCAAGAGCAAAGAAGAAATACAGAATTGTTTCCCTTTAACAGCTGGCCATATATCTTTTGATGCAGCCCAGGATATAGTTGGCTTTTTTGGGCTGCCAGCACACATTGCTGACTCATGTTTATCACTTCAATCATCCTTTGCCCTGTATTGATACTGGTGGTTGCCCTGACCCAGGTACAGGACATTGCACTTGGCCTTGCTCAACATCATAAAGTTTACACAGGCCCTCTACTCAAGCTTGTCTAGGTCAATTTTATTCCATAAAATAGTTTGGGTACTATTAAAAGGCTGTAAGATTTCTCCCATAAATCTACTTTTATGACCACCAAGTAAGACAAGAATACAATTTTTTAGTTTAATGTTTCATTATTGCACTTCTTCAGTGGTCCCTTTCAACATCTCCAGAGTGCACCAAGTATGTAGAAAGGAAAAGTGCCAGTCCTCAAAAATTCTAGAGTCCAGGAGATTTCTGAGCAAATGATGGTTATGTAACTCCTAGTTTTAAGATACTTAGGACAGCAGCAAGTTCCTCTCTCCAGTGACAAACATGCTTGCCTGAATAAACTACCCATGTTCCTTGGCACTGTTCTTGTGGAATTCAAGCCTGGTACTTAATCTTGTTCTCAGAAACATACTAAGAATGCTGAGATTAAACTGTTTATGATATTTGCTGATAATGTCTCTCAAGCCCTTTTTTAAAATGCTTCTGTTATTCTGCTCCCAGATTTTAAAGTAAAGAATACCTGTCAGTTTAGAGCAAAACAAGAATTGTTGTGTCTGGAGTGAGACATACTTTGGTGAAATTGCCCGTGTTGGCGCTGTTGCTATTTTAATATTATTTTTTTAATATAGTTTCAGTTCTCTTTTTTCAAGATAAAGCTCTTGTAAAGTCAGTGCCTGCATTTTGCTGGCTGGATCTTTTGAAACCGTGTAGCCTCCTTCTTAGTTTTGAAGTGAGTATGGTGAAGCACACTTATGCCATTTGTTTGGGAGTCTCTTGGCATTGCTGTTAACTCAAAAGCTATGCTTGTTTGCTACTTTTTATAACTGAAACTTTACATGATACTTCTACAACCTTCCAGTTTAATATTTAAGAATTAGTTTCATCAAATCACATTAGACAGCTTGAAAATGGAGAATCATAGAAGGGTTTGGGTTGGAAGGGACCTTAAAGGCCACCTGGTCTAACCCCCGCAGATGCAAGCAGGCATCTTGATGTTTAAAATCTATTCAATAACTGTTCCCTTCTTGTGTTCATGAAATCACAATGTTTTGGATTGGAAGGGACCTTTCAGGGTCATCTGCTCTAAATCCCTTGCAGGGAGCAGGGACATCTGCAACTGGAGCAGGTTCCCTAGGGTCTTGTCCAAGCTGAACTGAAATATTTCCGGGGATGGGGCATTGACCACCTCTCTGGGTAACCCGGGACAGTGTCTCACTACCTTCAGCGTATAAAATTCATTCCTTCTATCTTGTCTAAATCCTCCTTTCTTTTAGTTTAAAGCCATCAGCCCTTGTCTTGTTGCAACAGGTCCTGTTAAAAAGATTGTTCCCACCTTTCTTATAGGCCCCCTTGAAGTACTGAAAGGTCACAAGAAAGTCTCCACGGAGTCTTCTCCAGACTAAACAGCCCCAACTCTCCCAGCAAAGGGGTTCCAGCCCTCCCATTAGTGCTGGGGCTCCTCTGACCCTGCTCCACAGGTCCCTGTCTCTGCTGTGCTGAGGACTCCAGAGCTGGACCCAGCACTGCAGGGGGGTCTCCCCAGAGCAGAGGGTCAGGATCCCCTCCCTGCCCTGCTGCCCACACTGCTCTGGATGCAGCCCAGGGTGCCAGTGGCTGCTGGGCTGTGAGCACATGGTGCTGGCTTGTGTCCAGCTTTTCATCCCCAGCACCCCCAAGTCGTCCTCCTCAGGGCTGCTCTTCATCTCTTCATCTTCCAGGCTGGACTGATACCTGGGCTTGCCCTGACCCAGGTCAAGGACCCTGAGTTTGGGATTTTTAAGCTATGTATCTGCTCCCTTAAGAATAAAATGTTCTTTGGAGTTCAGTCACTGTTCTGGTACCCCATATGTCTCATGGATAAGTGACATGTATCTTTAGAGAAATTATTCCTGTTGTATTTTTGCATACTCATGTCTTCTGAAAGATTTTCAATAACTCTTATTTCACTGCTAGCTAATTTGGAGAGTGCTTTCAAGAAATATTTTTGTAACATTATTTCTCTGTAGTAATAGTGAAGAGAAATTAAATATTACANATATATATAAAATAAAAAAAAAAAGCCAGTCATGGGAGAAGCAGTGTCTAGTCTAGTGTATTATTTTGCAGGAACATCAACTGATCTGAAATACGAGTAAACTGCTGTAAAGGTTTCCTTGGCACTTTCTAGAAAGATTGAAGGGCTTTTCTTCCACTCTACTTGACAAATACAGACACTGAGAAGCAGAAAGATACACTAATGGCTATGATGCAGTCTTGGGCATCTGCATTCCTAGGCATCTGGCATCTTTGCTGTTACGTTTTATGACTTTTATTTTCTTCAGGAGCTCAACAGTTGTATGAAATGTTGGAATGGAACATGCTGCCATGGCTTTCTGAATGAAACTGCTTCTTGTCCTGTCTGAACACCTTCTGTTGTCACTAGACATGGGAAATGTGTCTACTGCACTGCTGTGTCTGCCAAGAAGACAGGATTAAAATTGTATGCTGTGTGATAGGCCTGATCCTGAAGTAATTTCCCAGAAATTATTTCTGTGATGTAGAGTTAGACCTCAAAATTGCCTTTTTCTGGAGCTTGGCTTCATTGTTACTGAGATCTTCAAGCATGCCAGAAGATTGCAGTTACTAGTTTTTGTCTGGATGTTTAATTTAGGTAGTGGTTCTAGAAGTAGCTGTTTTGAGACAGGCTTGTGAAGATCTGCTGGCATCAGACTTGATCTGGAAATGAAGTCTGAATGTGTCCAACCTCTTACATCACACAGGCACTGCAGCACTCAAACCAGCTGTAATTCTTTGGGTGCCAGAAACTTAAAAGAACAGTTTGATTTTATTGTCGTAGCCCATGTGGGAAGTGCAGAGGTATGAATAATAAAAAGCAGGTCATCTTTCACTGGGACAAGGCACTATGCAAGTGGAGAGCATATCAAGCATGAAATGCAGCTGCCCTTGTTGGATCCTTGGAATACTTCTGGATTCCTTAAGGATGTAAAGTTGTGACTTGATCCTAATAAAGCCAACGTGCAGGTGCAGGGCCAGGGGGCTGCAGCNCCAGCACCCCCAAGTCGTCCTCCTCAGGGCTGCTCTTCATCTCTTCATCTTCCAGGCTGGACTGATACCTGGGCTTGCCCTGACCCAGGTCAAGGACCCTGAGTTTGGGATTTTTAAGCTATGTATCTGCTCCCTTAAGAATAAAATGTTCTTTGGAGTTCAGTCACTGTTCTGGTACCCCATATGTCTCATGGATAAGTGACATGTATCTTTAGAGAAATTATTCCTGTTGTATTTTTGCATACTCATGTCTTCTGAAAGATTTTCAATAACTCTTATTTCACTGCTAGCTAATTTGGAGAGTGCTTTCAAGAAATATTTTTGTAACATTATTTCTCTGTAGTAATAGTGAAGAGAAATTAAATATTACATGTATTCTGTTCTGGCTCATGCTACACCTTCTTCCCACTGAAAAAGTTTTTAGGGAGAATTAGAAAACTATCAGTATTAAGAAAATAATCACCTCAAAGTCATATTTCAGGTTAGAGAAAAATAAATGTAGAATATGTGATCTAAAATGTTTTTGTAGTTAAATGGAAGAAACAACTTTTTCAAGCATAGTTACTGGAGCACATACAGGTATTTCAGAGTTGTCTGATCTCTAAGAAGTTCTGGGTTTTTTCATGTGTTGTATAAGTATTTAACTTGCTGCCACTTAATCTTTTAAAGGTTTTTATATATATATATATATATAAAATAAAAAAAAAAAGCGAGTCATGGGAGAAGCAGTGTCTAGTCTAGTGTATTATTTTGCAGGAACATCAACTGATCTGAAATACGAGTAAACTGCTGTAAAGGTTTCCTTGGCACTTTCTAGAAAGATTGAAGGGCTTTTCTTCCACTCTACTTGACAAATACAGACACTGAGAAGCAGAAAGATACACTAATGGCTATGATGCAGTCTTGGGCATCTGCATTCCTAGGCATCTGGCATCTTTGCTGTTACGTTTTATGACTTTTATTTTCTTCAGGAGCTCAACAGTTGTATGAAATGTTGGAATGGAACATGCTGCCATGGCTTTCTGAATGAAACTGCTTCTTGTCCTGTCTGAACACCTTCTGTTGTCACTAGACATGGGAAATGTGTCTACTGCACTGCTGTGTCTGCCAAGAAGACAGGATTAAAATTGTATGCTGTGTGATAGGCCTGATCCTGAAGTAATTTCCCAGAAATTATTTCTGTGATGTAGAGTTAGACCTCAAAATTGCCTTTTTCTGGAGCTTGGCTTCATTGTTACTGAGATCTTCAAGCATGCCAGAAGATTGCAGTTACTAGTTTTTGTCTGGATGTTTAATTTAGGTAGTGGTTCTAGAAGTAGCTGTTTTGAGACAGGCTTGTGAAGATCTGCTGGCATCAGACTTGATCTGGAAATGAAGTCTGAATGTGTCCAACCTCTTACATCACACAGGCACTGCAGCACTCAAACCAGCTGTAATTCTTTGGGTGCCAGAAACTTAAAAGAACAGTTTGATTTTATTGTCGTAGCCCATGTGGGAAGTGCAGAGGTATGAATAATAAAAAGCAGGTCATCTTTCACTGGGACAAGGCACTATGCAAGTGGAGAGCATATCAAGCATGAAATGCAGCTGCCCTTGTTGGATCCTTGGAATACTTCTGGATTCCTTAAGGATGTAAAGTTGTGACTTGATCCTAATAAAGCCAACGTGCAGGTGCAGGGCCAGGGGGCTGCAGCAGGGAGTGTGGTGAATGTTAATGTATCTGCATGGCTTGTTGACTGAGTCTTGAATTCCAGACAGCAAGTTGGTTTACCTCAGTTTGGGATACTTTTAATTGCTTTAAGGAGCCAAATTTCAGAAAGGTGGAAAAGTTAGAGTAATCGAGACAGATTTTAAAGCAGTTATTATTTGATAGGTTGGTGTTGCATTTTTAGAGGTACTTACTTACATTGATAAAGAAAATTTTCATTATATTGTGTGTGTTTCATAGAGTGTTAAGTAATGCAGTTAGTTACTGACACTGTGAGTTCTCATTAAAAATGTTTTACTTCACAAGCCCATGAGTAAAGCAAAGTTTTTTTTATCAAAACCTGTTCTGCTGCAAGACTGCTTCCAAATTCTTTTTCTCAATGTGTTGTCTTTCAGTTATGTTTAAGTGTGACAAGCTGTATTTGTAATGAATGTTGAGAAGTGTTGCTGAAGAGGCATACAGTTAATTTTGGAGCATTTGGAAAACACTTGTTGAATGAGCACAGTCTAAAAGTGGTCCAAAGTGGTCCTCACTGCTTGTGGCCTTAGAAGAATCAGGGAAAATCAGAGTTTCAGCTGCACTAAACGTAGTACAATTAAAGGTGGTTATTGATTTGTTCCTAGTAAAACATGAGCCACGAGCAAGAAAGCAATCTAAAAAGCCATGACACAAGCAAGTGAAGAATAACTTTTCAGTGACATTAACATCTTCCAACTCAATTGAAAAGTCTTTAATAATAATTTTGTACTTTGGCTGAGGTAATAAAATGGCAGCTTTGGGAAGAAATCTTGGCAAACAAATCAGATGGAGAGAGATGGTTTGTTGAGAAATCTAATAGCTGTCAAAGCAAAGTAGATTCTCTGTGGTAGATTGAGTGTGTGTTAAGTGTTCAACTGTATTGCTCAAAGAATGCTTTCTGCCATGAACTTATCTTGAACTGTATTTTTGTGTTACACATTCTTGAGGGTATTTAGATAGAATCCTGGCTTATTTTGTTATTGATCACCAAAATAATGCTCCTGCCTTCAGTGGGTCAGCAAATGTTACTGTACGTAGATTAACTAGATCAGGTGCTCTTAAAAAAATAAAAAATAAAAAATTAAATACTGCTAATGCTATTTCTGGAAACTAGAAGCTTTGACATGCACAGGGCCAGTCTGAGAAGTCAGATTTTGTTTATGACAGTAGATGAGACCATTGACCCCAGACATCTACAGCTGAGAAATGTTTCTATGAAGACATACTAGTCTTAATTTGCTCCCATTGGAACACTATATTCCTGATGAGATTATTTTTCAAAACATTACTTCATTTTTCAATAAGCAAGGACCTGACCTGTATAAAAAATCCTCTAGTAAAAATGATCTTTCAGTGGCAGGGAGATTTAAAGTTCTGATAACAAAGTTGTCTGCTTGGTCCTTACAAATAGTCTTTGCATCATGCTATCCATCACAACTGGATAAGCAAGCCTTGAATTCAAGCTCAACTATGTCACAGAAATGCACAGCCTACAAAAAGCCATCAGATTGTTGCTTGCTCTGTGGATTGCTGGATGTGTCTTTTGAGGTGTTGGAGAGTGTTTTGCCCTGAAGTAGTAGAATGATCACCCTCTAGTATAAATTGCTGACTGTCTCATTAAGAACTGCCTGACTTCCATAATCTGAGTTTCTTTTCCTGATACATATTGAAGCTATAGTATGTTCTCCAAGAGCAAGGTCACAGCATTTACACTTCTGAATAGAAAGATGGCAGTGCTTCTGCTTTTGATTATCTTCATGTTGAGCTATTCCAATAGGCATTTTGAAATTTCATGAACTGCCAATATGTTTTCCTTTCCCTGTAAACTAATTATCTCTGTATTGTGTAAAGCTTGAATGAGGATATGCTTTTTTTTTATCCTCTTGGCAGTCTGTATTTTTGTCATCAAGTTTGTTTTACAAGTGTAGCTGTTTCTCTCAAGTAGAAACTAAAACCATATAGTAATCAAATCTGAATTCACTTGTGATTTGTGATTCATATTCGTGTCTTAATCTCATCTCTTAGAAGCAAAGTGTAAACTTGTAATCCCCTGATTTTTTTCCTGCCTTTTCCTTTGATTTCAGTGTTGTTCATCGGGTGGGGATCTCAAACTTCATTTAAGACATATCCAATCATGCTGATTGTTGGCAGGCTATTTAGCTGTTCCTGGTAGGCTGCTAGTCACCCTAAGGTCAGTTTGTGGCCTTCACTGGTAACTGGTAGCTTGATCTTAAAAGGATCTAAAGTGTTCTGTGTTGCATCTCTATAAGTCAGTTTTGTATTGTTGCATTTTAGTTGTTTCTTCTTGTAAGTGCTCAGCTGCTTGGGTCTGTGACTGAAGATCTGTGCCAGTCTCTGCTCTGATATAACCATGGTGCAGCTTATCTGAGAAAGAAACAGGTTTTGAAGTTGTGCACCCAAGACTTATTATAGAATCACTTAGTCTGTAAAAGACCTGTTAGATCAAGTGCAACCATTAACCCAGCATTTACAAATTGCCACTAAACCATGTCCCTCAGCACCACATCTCCATGGCTTTTAAATTCCTCCAGGGATGGGGCTCCAGCACTTTCCTGGGCAGCCTGGGACAGGGCTCGGCAACTCTTTTGGTGAAGAAATTGTCCCTAATGTTCAGCCTAAACCTCCTGTGACTCAAATTGAGGCAGCTTCCTCTCATCCTCTCATCCAACCCTGACCTGGCTCAAACCACCTTGCCAGAGAGTTGTCATGAGAGCAGAGATCTACCCTGAGCTTTTTCTTCAGGCCAAACAACTCTGGGTCCCTCAGCTGCTCCTCACAACACTTGTGCTCTAGACCCTTCCCCAGCTCTGTTGCCCTTCTCTGGACATGCTCCAGCCCCTCAGTGACCTGCTTGGAGTGAGGGGCCCAAAACTGAATCCAGGTTCAAGGTGCAGCCTCTTCAGTGCTGAAGCCAGCAAACAGTTTTTGTACCTTGGTCCTCTGGTGGAGTGTTGAGAGGTTGGATTGTTGTGTATTTTAGTACCTATGGCTCTTCAGCAGGTGACTTTTCCTGTTATTTGATTCAAAGTGTCCTGGAGAATAGTGATTTCAAATGCCCTGCCTGGACAATGGTGGTCCTTCTCACTTAAAAGATTTTGAAGGTTGGTTTGCTTCTGGTTCAGAAAAGTCCCTGAACTTTTAAATAATGCTCTTTCTCCTCTGCATACAACATTCCTTTACAGTGAGCAAACAGGATGCGGTTAGGTTGGAGGGAAAACACCAACTCCTTCCTTCCCTGCCTGTCCCCCTCACAGACCCCCAAAAGGGTTGAGGTTGAAATAACTCAAACTTTAGTAAATATTTAAACCTTGTTCATGTACACTCCTTGTACTGCATATCAAGCAAGAACGTGGGACTTTTTCAGGTTATTATCTTATCAGGGTTGGGCTATTTAGTTCTATCCTCCTATAGGGTGTCCCATATGAAGGCTTAAGCTTGAAATTCATCATTTTCTAAACTTCTCTATTTTTTGTTAGTGTTGTGTGAGGCACATTTGTTCCCTAGATCTGATGGATGACTCTCTTACCACACCAGTGACTGTTACAGTCACAGAAATGACATCAGTTCATTTTCTGTATAATAGTGAATAATTGGGTTTCAGCTGCATCCTGCCAACTCTGCTCTACAGACCTGTCCCTGCAGCCATTCTGCTTGAAAATCAGAAATGAAGAAAATGCCAAGTCAGCTTTGTCCTCTGACAGATTTGGCAGATGCTTTTGGGCTTGAAGTATCAAAGGTACTGCAGACATGGAGATGTGAAAATGCAGTGATATCGGCTTCAGTTAGTTGGTGGACTAAATTTCTGATCTTCAATTAACTATTGACTAATTAAGTCTTCTTGGAACATAATTTAGCTTGAGAAGTTACAAATATTTCAGAGCTCTAACTTTTAAAAATGAAGGTTCTCTAGCACAATTCCAAACTATATTTGGAATTTAACTTACTTTTGCCAAATGGGATGTAATGTGCTATTTAAATTGTGCCACACTTCAGCCTGTGCGAAACTGTTAGATGTGATGTTTAAAAAAAAGAAAAAAAATCATTATTTTACTGACTTCTTCCCTAAAGAGCTTTCTGAAGTAGAGATTAAACTTTGAGACTTTAATGTAATTTGGGATATGGCACAAGTCTGAACAGCAGAGAGAATAAAAGATCTAAAACACATGGTGTAATACCAAAGTAGAAGCAGGTGAAAGCAGTTAAAAATGAAGCAATTTCTTAAACTTTAAAAATAGTTTGTATTAAAGACAGGCGGTTATAGACAATAAAAACTGGCCACCAATATATTGGTGCATACGTGATTTTTCTGGATACAGAAGAGTTCATAAATCACAAAACACAAGAGTAAATGTATTTGGACTTGAATTCAGAAGAGATACTTGAGGTCTGAACTAAATGTATGGAATAAGGATTCTTTCAGCTTTTCCTAACAGTTACCATCTGACTGAACCAAGAATCCTGTGGTGATTTACTGCATGTTCATCAAACACTGAAGTTACTATGTAAAAGAGATACAGATTAGCTGAGGAAATAAAATTAAATGAGATCTTGATGGCTGATAAGTACTTGTCTAAGGTCAGCTGAAAAAGGCAGGATAGTGTAGTTTAGTGGCTAGAGTAGAATATCTAGCATAATTTATTTAAGTTGTATGACGGGTGGGCTAATGCTTAAAACATGGAAATTGGGCTAATCACTTTTTTATCTTTGAAACAGATCTCTGATTTTTCCAGAATCATTATCTGTGGGCAACATAACCAAACTTTTAAGTCCTTTTCTCTGTAGTCAGCTTTCCGATACTTTAAATACATCTGTTTTAGTGAGCAGTTTTGGTTGGAGACACTGTATAGGCATAGAATTGTTTTAGTTGGAAAAGACTTTTAAGATCAACTCCAACCATTAACACAGTACTGCCAAGTCCACCACTAAACCATGCCCCTTGCACCACATCTACATGGTTTTAGAGCCCTCCAGGGATGGGGACTCCACCTCTGCCCTAGGCAGTCTATTCTAGGTCTTGACAACCCTTCTGGGTAAGAAATTGTTCAAGTGCAACCTAAACCTTCCCTGGCACAATTTGAGGCTGTTCCCTCTTGTCCTATCACTTGTTCCTTGGGAGAAAAGACTGATCCCCACCTGGCTCCACCCTCCTTTCAGGGAGTTGTGGAGAGTGAGAAGGTCTCCCCTGGGCTGCTGCTTCCTCAGGCTGAACAACCCCAAGTCCTTCAGCTGCTCTTCACAAGACTTTTGCTCTAGACCCTTCACCAGCTTCATTGTAGTAGCAAACTTCCTGTCCATGGTCTCTTACCAGAACCAGTGTTTTATTTAGTTCACTCTTTTATTAAGAAGTAAATATTACTTTTTTTTATAATGAAATAAACCACCGAATTGTAGGCATGTTACCTTAAATTGTAAATATGAAAAAAGAAAAATCCCTACAAGGACTTTGCCATCAATCTCTAAAATTCTCAGAGCTACTTTCAGCAGCACATAACCATAGCTTGCTTTGCTGTGCCTTGAATCATAATAAATAAGGTTGTAATCAGGACTGGAAAGTAATTAAGATTATCTTCCTACCTCAAGGGAAGATTAAGTTTATTAAGACTAAGTGTTACTGTAGCTGAGAATACTGAGTGGTTTGAACCATGTTCCTGTGCAACCTGCTCTAGGTGAACCTGCTTTAGTGGGGGTTTGGACTAGATAATCTCCAGAGGTCCCTTGCAACCACCATCCTGTGTTTGTGAACTTGGCTTAGAGACAATACACTGGACTTGTTTGTGCCTGTAGTTTTGCAATTATAAGGTGATCAGCTTGAATGTGGATAAACAGGTAGTTTCAGGTACATGGAGCAGTGTTGGTGCCTTTGTGGGGCACACTGCAGGTTTTGGATGGGATTGCTGCAGAGATGTCATAAATTTATAGGCTACTTCCAGCAGAAAAGTTTTCATGCCCCTAGACAGGTAGAGTGGGCAGATGCATTCATTCAGTTCTTGTCTGCTCATCCTGTACTGCCCTGAGACCATAAAAGTGTTTAGATATATTTAAGAATGTATCTTAATCTGAAAACTGAAATGTGCCTTGGTTTAACACTGATATTTCTGTTTAACTGATTGCATCTTAATGATTCAGATGAAGTGGAAATGATGACAACCAGTGATCAGTAGTTTTCCATATTGACTGGAAATGTATGCATTGAGTTGTTTGGGTGTTTTAATCAGAGTTGACTATTTAGTACCCTGTCTACAGTCTTTGTAATCTTAAAAATGCAATTTGTTGTAGTAAGATTATACTTTGTTTTCCAGTTTCATAGAGACGTGTGCATTTTTTATGTCTAAGATATGTTCTACTTGAGTAAATACTATGATAGAAAAAAAAAAGTCCTTATTAAAGACTAACTCCAAAGTAACAGCTCCTTAAGAGTCCTGTTGATGGTGTTGTTGGGTACCCATAAACTTGATACTTATTGGGGTGATATTTCTAACTATTTAATACCTTAGTATTTGTGAAGTCTTGCAAGATCCTTCAAGAGCTCTGAATCTAATTCCATTGCTGATGGTTGGGTTCTGGTTCTGTAGCTTCAACGTGGAGAATAGGTAGTCTTTAAAAAAAAACCAAAACCATACAGAGCTGAAAGTCTGACTTCCCCATCAGAGTAACTGCAAACAAAGCATGTAACCTTTGCCTCCCTTTTTCCTTTTCACAACTCTTTTGGGAGGGTTTAATGAGGCTTAGTACCCTAAAACCTTACACATCAGGTCTACAGTGTAAAATAACACCAATGTTGACACTTTGCTTAGCCACTCCTTTTAGCTGGGATTTCTTCCTTTTCCACCCTTGTTTGCCTCCGTGGTTTACAAGGAATTTAGAGATTCTTCCTCTTAGGCTTGCACTGATCTGTATGTATTCTGATCCTAGAGTGCATGCTTTGATTTGTTGGTCTCATTTGAGGTTCTTACCTGTGGATATATACTTATTTATGTAGATCAGCCCTACTCTAAGGCTTGACCTGCTCTTACTTGTTTGCTTACTCATTGCCTATCAGGAAAACCTCCTCATGTGTAAACAGACTGAAAAGCAGCTGCCCAATGTACTTCAAAAACCTTTTCTTTGTTCTAAGAACTGTTCATGGTTAATGGCATCCAGTTGTGTTAAACACAGGATTTCAATGCTAAGAATAGTATCTGATTTGAATATCAGGTGCCTTCCATGGTAGAGGAGAGTTTTCTTGACTAGCTGTTTTCAATGTTCTCCCTTCTGACTTCCATGCTAGTTTTTCTTGGGACAATGTTTAAGCTGAAGAGTTCTTTATCAAGTAGGTGACATCTACATAGGAAGTGTAGCAGTAATTAATAGGGGACAGATTGAAGTAAAGCAGTTGGCGTTGACTTTTTGGAATGAAGATTGCAGGTAAAGACGAGATGCTTATTCTTGAGAAGCTTCCAAACAGAAGAGATGGGAGGGAGTTAAACTGTTGTTGGATGAGTTGCCATTTCTGTTCTAAGCTCTGCTAAAATGAAATTACTCAGAGATGATTAAATGATAAGAAATGGACCTGTTGGAGTGGGTTCATGTGAGGCCACAAAAAAGATCCAAAGTGCTGTGAGGCCAGCCTGAGAGTGTTGGGGTTGTTCAGCCTGGAGAAGGATTCAGGGAGACCTTGTGACCTTTCAGTACTTACAGGGACATATATGAAAGCTGGAGACAGACTTATAGCAGGACCTGTTGTGACAGGACAAGGGGTGATGGTTTAAACTAAAAGAGAACAGATTCAGACTAGAAAGAAGAAAATTTTATATGCTGAGGGTGGTGAGACCCTGGCACAGGTTGCCCAGAGAGGTGGTCAATGCCCCATCCCTGGAAACATTTCAGGCCAGGTTGGATGGGGCTCTGAGCAACCTGCTCTAGTTGCAGATGTCCCTGCTCACTGCCACAGGGATAAAGGTCCCTTCCAGAAGTGCCTTGCAACTGCTGCTGTGATTTTTTATTTTTTTTTCTTTCTATTTGGGTTTTTTTTTTACTGTCACCCATGAGTAATGACAAAACCCCTTGTGATACCATGAAATCTTGAGTCTTGAACATTAGTAGCAGTATAACATCACATGTGCTTTGAGGCTGTGAGCACAATATTTTTCTGGTTAACTATGGAAGAAAATGTCCTGTCATTGTGGTATCATAAGTCTAAGAATACATCTTTTGTCCAAAATAGCATGCCATAAAATGGGAGATGAGCTACGTGTCTAAAAATGTCCTTTGCGTGTATCTTTAGTGATTTATTTTGGATTTATCTCTATTCCTGCAGTGTGGTACAGATGGGAAACACTGGTCATCTGACCTGTATCTCAGTGAGTCGTTTAAAACAGGACTCATGACTCAAATTAATAAAACCTTTGCATTTGTCACAGTCCTTCAGGATTAAATAAGCAAAACTTGAAACTTCCAAAACAAACATAAGCTTTTAAAATCAAGAATCCTCTTTATCTTCAATCTTAAAGGCCCATATTGACCATCTGGTTAAAATCAGCCTGGTGTGCAATTTGCATCACTCTTAGTGTCCTCCACCTTCCAGAGTCTGAGCAGGACTTGTTTTAATTTCATCATCTTTGGAACCATAGTCAAAGATCCTAAAGCTGAATTTCCATGTGTGGAAATGTCCAATGGATATCTTAACTGAAGCAAGAATAGCCTTGAGTACAATGGAAACCTGAGGTGCAGAAAACTCCAAATGGAGTTAACCTGTTAAAAGTTACTAAGTGTTGCTGCTTCTTCTTGCATCAATTAACATTCTGTGAACAATGTTTTTTGAGTCATGGTTAATATTATTACTGCTGTAATAATATTACTGCCACCTAATCAGTGTGCTCTTTATTTACAGAAGTAGAGTATCTGTGGTAAACTTGGGATGTATTAAGCTTTGCTTAAGAAGTCTATACACTCCTGAAAAGTAATATACCATATGCAAAAGATAAATAGCAACATATTTTTTACAAGAGGACACTTGGAATTTCCCTGAGCAGAAGCTGTTTGGTTCAGTTATTGCCTGCTAGCATGGTAGGTGTGTGCTGTCCTTAAAGGGTGTAAGCTCTGAGTGGGACCAGAGCTCAGCTTCTGAGCATATGCAGAATAGGTGTCCTAATAGTAACTTCTCTCAGAGGATCTCATCTGGTGATTACAAAAGACACCTGTAACTTTGTCTTTTCCACTCTTATTCCTTTGAATTTGTTACTTTAAGGATCTGTGTTCAGCTTTAAGGGAGCTTATGATTTACTTTTTTCTCCTCAAATGTATCAGCAAGAATTGAAAAAAAGGGGGTAGAGAGGGCAGGCAGTTGCCATTCTGCATTTTATTGAGTGCTTTGTGATTATAAAAGTACTACAGTAGTTATCAAATGGTTGGGTTTTTTGGGGGTTTTTTTTGCACAACTAAAACCTTACACAGCAGGCTTAACTTTTTCCAGTATGCCAAAGTGAGAGATTTAGCTTAGATCATACTTTTCTAGGGAGCAGGCAAGAATTTCTCATAGGGAGCCAGCAGCTAAAGTTGCATTCAATTGCACTCAGTGAAGTGCTACATAAAATGTTCTTCTCTCTTAAGTTTATTGCTTGTGACCAGGCTTAATGGGCAGGGAAGATAACACCCAAAGAAAGAGATGTAAAAGTTGCTAATGTATGTAATGCTGGTAACATAAATGTGTTTACACAAAGACATTCTCTGACGTTTTTTAGGGCTTTCATGTAGATGATGATGGTAGGAAAGCTGGCATGAGGATGTGTGTAATTTAGAATCTTTCCAGATTAATTAATAGAAATTAGAGGATAGAAATGTGAATATTAGCAAAGAAGCAGAACCAATGTGATGAGCAGAAAAGCTTAATCTTTACCACTTAAAAGAATCTGGGGGGAGAAGTTGGAAATGAATGCTGTTAAACAGGTTTTTACCCTCTTTTTTTATATTGTGATCTAAGAGCTGTGCCTAATACTAGAATACATGGCTCCAACTGGTAGTGACTTAAGGAAATAGTATCTTCTACTGAAAACGTGGCTGGTGTTCTTAGTGGTACTTTTATTGTCAAGCTCGAGTTAGTTTTATACTGTTAATTGTAAAGGTATCCTTTAAATTAAAATCTTGCTCTATTTGAGCAGTGTAATTGTAGATAATGAAATGGATTCCTTTTGATTTGTATTTTACACTTAGGGTAGCACGCTGTCGGAATTTTTGTAGCATGTGTTCATTTTGAAAGGTTTTATTTTCTTGCATGGGGAACCAGTTGGATTTATAGATCTATTAAGCAAGGTGAGCTAGATATATATTATTCACCGTGATATTTATATTCCTCAACTTGAAGTGACCTAGTGAGTTTGAAAGTAGCATAAAACTTGAAGCTGACATCTTAATATTTGATCTGCTGTGATCCTGACCTGTTAACCTTTAGCTTTAATGGCCCTGTATAATTCTCCTTAAAAGTTGCAAATGTACTCTATTGTGGGGCTGATTGATGATAAAATACACTTTGTGTAATCGCTCCTCTGGAATGTGTGTTGTTTCTAGTAGATATTGATCTCCTGTATTTGTTATCTTATATTTGAGAGAGACTTTGGTTGCTGATGTAATGTCGGTTTTCTGCAGCTAATACACTTGGCATCTTGATTAGGAGCTACAGAACATAAGGTTCTTGAAAAGGCAAAAGCTCCTTTCATGGGGTAGTTCCCATCAACAGAGTTTTTAGATTTTGCTAAGATTACTGTGTTGACCATGATGACCTTATAACCTCTGGTGGGAAGGAAGAGTCAAAAGACAATGTGAAGAAAGGCAGTGTACAAATGTTAAAGGTCTTTGAGAACTTCACTTGAGCACAGATTCCTGGAATAATATACATCAAATTTAATTCTTTAATGTGGTGTGTTTGCTTGTTTTATTGTTTAAGAGGAGAAATAAACATTAGGAACGTAATATTTGCAAGGGCTGTGGCACACTTGAGCCTTTGGTGTGTGTGTGTGTGTGTGGAAAGGAATAACTTCTGTCCCCTGAGTGTTGGTCTGGTGTGATGGTAAGTGTGCCTGCAAAAGTATTCTGATGAGAAAAGGTTTGTGCTCCTTTAATCACAAAATAACAGTCAAAAGAGAGCACCTTTCTGTAAAGGTTATTTCTATTTGGAATACAGCTAACCAAATGTGAATGGCTGAACACAAAGGGATAACATGGTATCTGATACCATGCTGTATGCTTCTTAAAACATGCTTCGCTTACTGAGAGGAATGTTACAGCACTGAGAGAGTCATAAAACATCTTTTAAAAACCTAAAATACTTCAGGAAAATGTAATTCATTAGCTGAATTTTGACATTAATTTTCTAAAAGGCTGATGGACTGGAATTGCAGAGGGTTCTGAAGTACATCATGCCGTGGATGGGGGTCCTGGGAGATGGCAGCAGGGGAGTCTTTTAAAACCTTTACCTTCTCAGAAGAGGAGTTGGTGACTCAGAGTTTACTTAAGGTTAAATTATTCAGTTGTTTAATTTCTTTTTTTCATTTTTTTTTTTCTTTCCCATCAGATTTCCTTTATATCCAAAAGGAGGGGAGAAGCTTCAGTTCGAATATGGAGTGTATCTTCTCAACAAAAATATAGCACAGGTTAGTACCCTGAGATATTTTTATTCATTTCTTCATATCTGCTCTCTGCTTAGTGTCAGAAGGGCATGGGTGTGCATCCACTGTATTGTGATGCTGTTCTCTGTGGCAAACATCTGTGAACTAGTGGAGGTATTTTTCAAACAATTGTCTTCACTTACTTGACAGCTTTGTTCTTGAGATTTTCTTCTGTGGTGCTTAGAGGAGAACTTGCCAGCTTATAATGAATCTCTTCATTTTCAAATAAATGAGTCTGTATATGCTGTTTTGAAATTAGTAAATGTTTTGGTTTTTTTTTTGTTTTTACTTAAAGATCCATTTGCACCATTCTCATTGCTGTGTCTTTGATTTTGCTTTATTAGTAACTAGTATTCTACCCCTGTGCTTATGATAAAAAAACACAAGCTGGAAATTCTTAATTCTAATTTATAAAGTCCTCAAATCGTTTTTCTTTACTCTTAATCTGTTTCAAAAATCATCCTTTCCTTTATAAAGCACGAACATTTACAAGTTTACAAACTTGGTTTTGGATGGTGCTAATACCTGTTGCTAACACTTTTGGTGTGAAATTCAGAAAATGTTCAAAAAGCTGGTCTGAAAGGGACCTGAGGAGGCCATGTGGACTCTTGGTTTATCATAGGGCAGGGTAGGTGTGTTTACAACTTTCTTGGAAGGAAAGCTGTCATTTAAATGCTACTTACTTCCAATCTGTCACTAGCTTGGCTGTTAAGTCTTTTCTAACATCTCATCCAAATCTGTCTTGCATCTGTATAACATAATCACTTACTGTAATGTTCTCTTCTTCATTGAAGTATTTACAAACTTTTATGCATAGGAAGACAACCCTTCCTATTTGAAATGGACCTGCTTGAGTGGATCTGGAGAAAGCCCCAGCAATGCTGGGAGGCCAGGCTGGGAGAATTGGGATTGTTCAGCATGGAGAAGAGAAGCTTCAGGGACACCTTCTTGTGGCCTTTCAGTACTGAAAGGGGGTCTATCAGAAAGATGGGGACAGATTTTTCTTTTGTTTTTGTGGTTGTGTTTCTTTTTTATTTTTGAGTTGTTTTTTCTTTGGTGTCTGTTTTTATCAGGGAGTGTAGTGAATGTAGTGATAGGATGAGGTTTTAAACTGAACTATGATAAATTTAGATTAGCTGTAAGGAAGAAACTCTTCATTGTGAGGGTGGTTAGACACTGGCACAGGTTGTCCAGAGGGGTGGTTGATGTCCCATCCCTGGAAGTGTTCAAGGCCAGGTTGGATGGGGCTTTGAGCAACCTGCTCTAGTTGAAGGTGTCCCTGGCTATGACAGGGGCATGGGAACTAGATGATATTTAAAGTCTCTTCCAACCCAAACAGCTCTATGATTAATTTCTGACAATTCTTGTTGTTTCCTGTTCTCCATCTAAATCCACATGGTTTTTGAAGTGCAGTGCCTGAAGCTGGGTGCAGTATGCAGCTGTTGCCTTCAAAACATTGAATAGGATGGGGAGAAATGTTTCCCAGGGCTTGTGGGTTTTTTGGTTGTGTTGGCTGGTTGGTTGGTTTGTGGTTTTGTTTTGTTGTTGTTTTGTTTTTTGTTTGACAGTTTGATTTGTTGTTTTTTGTTTAAGTTACATTCCAATAAGTTTGTTTTCTTAACAGCCTAGCAGGTGAATTTTGTGATTCAGTGAAAGCAGGAATCCTAAGTCTCTTGCACTGAAACAAAATAGTCCATTCTGAATTTGTAGAGGTAACTCATTCAGGTTTTACATGCTGTACCTCAAATGTTCCTTAGATGACCCTTTTTCTTCTTAGTCTTGTCTCTGATTTGGTGATGTAACTTTCAATGATCAGGCAGGTTGAGAACTTCATCTCAGATTTGTGCTGAGGTAAAACCTAGGCTTGGGTGGAGCTCTGCTTCACTAGCACCTCCATTTACAGCAGCAAACCCTTGTTTAACTATAGCCAAAGAGTACTTTCTTGTTCTGTAGTTATTTATACTTCATCACTATCCTGTTTCCACAGCATGCTTGCAAGCATATTGCATGGTGAAGTGCCAAGAAATTTGAATTGCAGCAAAAATATGACATTTTAGTTCCTAAGCTGTTTGTAAAGTTTGAAGTTAGATTGGTATGACAGTTTTATTCTTGAAAAAAAAAATAAAAATGCTTAGTTTCTAGTTGTTTGCTTTATTTTTCCACTTCTCTTTCCTACCACCTTTGCCCCATTCCCCACCCCAAAGTGAAGTAAAGCTTCTGTGTCTTTCTCTGATGTTTGTTTTGTAAGCTCAGATTGTATTTACCATTTTCCAGACTTCTGGTATCTTGCCCATGATTAGTGTATTTTGGAAGATAACCTCCAATGGCTCTGAAATCACTTAAAGGCTAAAATATCTTAAAATGAAGTTAATCAAGTCCTGCTAATCTTTGAAAATTCACTTAACCAGGCTGCTAATATAACTTAGACTATGAGTTTTTGTTGCTGGTATTAATAATGACAGCCAGCTGTTCACAGTTGCCTTTCATAAGGATGCCCAGTGAGAAAAAGAGATTAAATATTCTTTCCTTCAAATGCTTTGATTGCTTTCTCTCTCTATTAGTATCAAATCAATGCTTTCCTTAATCTTCTCTTATGTAAATATATTAGTTTGTTCTGTAACTTGTGAGACATGATGCTGCTTGCCTTGCTTTTCAGCCTTTCATCATTTTGTTCCTCTTCTGAAATTAGCCATTTAGTTAAGTGATGCAAATGCTCTGTGCTGCTTTTTTGGTGGAGATTATGAACCCAAGTTAGTATGTCTTTCCAGTTCTTGTAGTCTGGGTTAGTTGTTACTTTTGCTGGTAGCATTTTGTAAACAGGAACTGTCACCACTTCATTTCTTTTCCTTTTTTTTCCTCTTCAACTTCTCATCTCTGAGTTGTTACCACTGCTGGACACCCTGCAATCTCTCATTCTGCGTTTTGTTCCATTTCTAAAGGAGTATGAACAGTTGAGTACATGGTCACTCACCCATATTGCCTTCCAAGTCCTTGCAGTTGTTTTTTTGAAATCACTGGCATGTGTGTAAACTCAAAAGTAAATGAAGACTTTAAGTGCATATTTGTATTAAAAAAAAAAGTTTCCATATTTCCACGGGGCCACTGGTGCTGGTGCAAGCTTGAGCACTCAGGAGCCAAACTTGGAAGTAGTTTGTACAACACCAGTGGTTCATGTATTCATGCTTGACATTGCATGCTGTTGCATATAGAAAATTAATAAAAGAAGAATTTGGGGGGTGGGGAGTAGGGCTTCTAGTACTTACTTAATCAGGAAAGTGTTACTGAAGTCCACATAAAATGTTGTAATCAACTTGTTTTGATATCCCTGGTCATATATTGCAGCTTTTTATTGTTCTGCTAAGGAGAAATTCCACTGTGAAAGCAGAACAGGTAGATGCAGAAACATTGCAAACATGCAAAATACATCACAAAACTTCTGTCCTCAGGAGCTAACTTGATCTAAATCCCTGAGATTGATTGAGTCCTTTGTGTGTTCCTATGGAGGCAGGAGCTGTTGAATTAAAATAGCTTTTAGAAGATGGTGAAGTTGCTTTGACAGAAGCTTTCAGATAGCCTAAGTTCATATGAAAGTGTAAAAATAAATTAAAGTTTGGATGGAGAATGAGCAGCTGTCTATTTGTTCTCAGCAGAGCATCAATAACTCGTGGGGGAATCCCTTCTAAGCCCCAAAGTGTTGGCTTGAATTCAGAAAACCAGTCCTACAAAGAATTCTGTTGTGAACAAATACAGATCAGTTGCTTAAATTCCTCTGGGTGCTGTGGGATGATTGGAGGTGCCTGGAAGGAGGAGTGTTGACTCTACTGGAGTGTTAAAACCTTGGGTCTCCATAGAGTCATAGAATGGTTTGGATGGAATGGGACCTTTGAAGATCTGAAGATCTTTATAGTCTGGACACCCCAGAGTGAGTAGGGACAGCTTCAACTGGCTCAGGTTGCTCAGAGCCCCATCCAGACTGCCCTTGAGTGTTTCCAGGGATGATATTGCATCTTAAGTGTCTCCAGAGATGGAGACTCCACAACCTCCCTGGGCAGCCTGTTCCAGAGCTCTGGCACCCTCACTGAGAAAAAGTTCTTCCTTGTGTTGACCCTAAACCTCTTGTGCTCCAACTTGCACCCATTGCCTCTCATCCTGTCGCTGGATGACACATTGAGCAGAGTCTGGCTCCATCCTCTCTACACTCACCCTTAACATATTGATAGACATTGATGAGTTCCCCCCTCAGTCTCCTCTTCTCCAGGCTAAGGAGCCCCAGCTCTCTCAGCCTCTCCTCATAAGGGAGATGCTCCACTCCCTTCAGCATCTTAGTAGCCCTGTGCTGGGCTCTCTCCAGTAATTCTCTGTCTTTTCTGAACTGGGGTACCCAAAACTGGACACAGTACATATACTGGAATCATTCATGCAACTCTTGATGAGTGTGGGTGACAAACAGAGCTCAGAAGAACTTTTATAAATTTAAAAGAAATGCTTGAAAGGATTCATATAAGCTTCCCTGGTTTCACAGAGTGGTTTTTGTTTTGATTTGGCTTTTTAGTTTGTCTGTTTGTTAGATTTTTTTGTTGTTGTTGTTGGTTGGGTTTGGGTTGGTTTAGGTTTTTTTATCCTTTCACAATTACCTGGAGTTCTGGCAACAAGAAGAAATGTGAGTGGGGAAGAAGTGAGCCTGGCTTCATAATAAGTAAAATTACTGAAATAAAAACTCTTCTAGAGATAAAGTGGTACTGTTTTGTAAAACAGCAGGATAATAACAATGAAAACCACATCTTGCACTCAAGAGAATTCAGCTGGAATTAGAAGCAGCTCCGTGCTAGCTTGGTAGAGCATTTATTTGGAGAAACTTGCTTTGCTGTTACATTCCAAAGTCAAAACAATGTGTGTTAATTCCGAGAGTTCATAATAACTTCCATCTGTATGTGAGCACAAATTGTTTCAATCCCCATCTTTCTATCTGTAAAATTGAATCCCTCACGAAGTTCACAGGGTAGCTTTTTAAGTTGGATTATGTTAGGTAAGACCATAAATTTCCAGTTAAGATTTCAGCTTTTTAATGAACATTCAAATGTTTTTGGGTTTGTTTTGTTGGGGTTTTTTTCAAAGGTAAATTAGTGACTTATGTCTAATAATACTAACAAAAAAAAAAATGACTGTCATTCCAGAGAATTGTCAAAGGTGAAGTAAAACATGGTTGCTAAAACCAGGAGTGGACTGCTCAGCTCTCAAATGCATTAGGTACTGGGAGATAGTTGAGTAGGTAGCTGGCCCCACAAACTGCAGCTTCTAAGTTATGAATGTATGTGGAGTATTTGAGAAAGATGAGGCTTTAGCAGGAGGATGAAATGGACCCTTGCATTGGTTTTTCACTGTAAAGGAGTTAAGATTACACTGTGAAAGCCTCCTGATCTAGTGGATGAATATTAGGAATTCACTGAAGTGTTGTGAGGGTTTTTTGTGGGTGGTAAAGACAGAGCATGGGCAAAACAGCATCTCTTGGAGAGCTCTTGTCACTCTGCATGTAGCATACAGCTCAGCTAGGACATAGATTGGACCTTGCTAAGCTTAACTCTCTCAAGTTCTGGCACAGTGGTCTTGGTGCTCTAGGATTTCCCTCCCCCCTCATTCTTTAATGTGTTTTGTCATTTGTGTGTTCTGTTGTTTGTGTGTTCGGAGGTGTTTTTTGGTTCTTTTTTTTTTTAACTATAGAGGTTGAGAGGGTGATACAGCAGTGGCTTTGAGTTTCAGATCTCAGACCTGTAAAAAGAAAAGAAAATAAGAAATAAAGAAAGATTAAAGAAAGCAGCTTTGCTGCTGTTTTATTCCCAGACCCTTGATAGCTTGAGCCTGATTATGAAATCATAGGATGGTTTGGATTGGAAGGGACTTTTCCAAGTCCTCTAGTCCAACTCCTCTGCAGTGAACAGGGACAGCTGCAACTAGAGCAGGTTGCTCAGAGCCCCATACAGCCTGGCCTGGAATGTTTCCAAGGATGGGGCTTCTACTACTTCTCTGGGCATACCAGGTCAGTGCCTCATCACCCCAGTGTGAGAAAATTGTTACTTAGCTCTAGTCTTAATCTCCCCTCCTTTACTTTAAAACCAGCATCTCTTGTCCTGTTGCAACAGGCCCTGCTAAAAAGATTGTGCCCATTTTTCTTTATAAGAAAGCCCCCTTTAAGTGCTGGAAGGCTGCAAGAAGGTCTCCCCAGAGCCTTCTCCAGGCTGAACAACCCAAACTGTCCCAGCCTGACCTCCCAGCAGAGGGGTTCCAGCCCTCCCAGCATTGCTGGGCTTTCTCTGTCCCTGCTTCAACAGGTCCCTGTCTCTCCTGTGCTGAGAACTCAGAGCTGGACCCAGCACTGCAGGGGGGTGACTCACCATAACCTACACTTCAGTTCTTCATTCTATATATGAAGACATGATCTTATTTTAATGACCATTCTTTTTGAGGTGAGTCCTTTGTGAACTCATACAGTGTCACTACTGGGGAATACCTGGCTTAAAGGTATAAAATATTTTGTTGTGTGGTTTCTTTACTGTCTTGGTCTTTTTTTTTTTTCCTAACCCATATGTATATGATGTGTAGATGTTGAAGAGAGCATGACCATCTTGATCGTGAAACTTACAGTTCCTCTAGGTATTCAAGAGGTTGTCTCTTGCAGGCACTATTCCATGTCCAGTTGCAAGACTACTTAGGAAATAATTTGTTATAGCTATAGAGCCAGTTTCTTCTGGTTCTATTCAGAAGGGGATTTATTGCAACTATTTTCTTGCTTGTGACAATCAAGTTATTTGCACCTCTGAGTATCAAATGATGAATGGTCAAGTGGTCAGCCACTGAAGAGGGTGGAAGTTTATTTGTCTCCTGATCTTATTCTGAATTTCTCATTCTGAATGTTAGCTGAGCTTCAGCATACAACTAAGAACTATCATCACCACAAAGCCTCTTTTAGTCTTGTTGCTGCTGTGACCTTGGGCACGATCTCCATCTGTCTTCAGTGGACACAACTTCAGGAATAGTGATGCTCTGTCCACGTATAAATTCCTGGCCCTTGAAAGGAGACTTGCAAAATTGGCTGTCAAATAATTTGGAGTGTTCTACAACTCCTTGATTTCCTAGAGCTGAGCTTGGGAGGGAATGTGTCTGGTCTTACCCCAGTTCACTGCTGGTGTTGGTTGTGGAGACTTTGCACACCTTCCCAGGCATCACTTCCAGGTTTTGTGAAATCTTTTTGATTTGTTCCACTGCATGAGTTGGATTTTCCTGTTCAGGCTGAATGTGTGTTCCCAGTTGCCTCCCAAGGGGAGGCATCTCTTCTGATGCAGCCTTGATTTGTTTTGTTAGACAACTGTTGAGTGATGTTAGACTCTTCTATTCAAATTGGCATGATTTGCCCAGCCCTGGCCAAAGAACAGTTCTGCTGTCATCTGACAGTCATTAGCAACAGATGAACTTCGCTATTTGACATGGAAAAAAAAAATTAGACAGTCTTTTGTCAGCTTCCCCAAGGATGTTTGTTTTCACATCACCAAAGTACAGATCCAAGCAAGTAACATATGTCTAGTCCTCCTTTCGTGTGCCCAGAGTCACTGTGTCCACATGGTGGCAGACAGTGATTATGTGCTTCGTGTAACCTGCTGGAGATGTTGATCAGCCAATGCTGCTCTCATGGGAATGATACTTTTCAGTTCAGTTGCTTGTCTAACACACAAGTTAAGTAACATTCACAGAAGCGCAGAAGAAAAGCAAAATACTTCTTGGCATATTTTAGTTGCAGTGAAGCTGAAGTATTTTTCTAATAGCTGCATGGAATAAAAGTTGAATGCTTATGTGCTAGTGCCATATGTAAGAAACTTAAATTTAGCTCTTAAACATGAAATGAGGCAAGATGTTCAGTTTCTGGCTCTATGAGTCTATCAAACATGTGAGAAAATCAACTTTATAATAGAAACTATTAAACTTTTCCATGGGAAGTTGAACGGCTGAAATGTTAGGGCTCAAAATTTGTTTTGGCAATAAACACTACTGAGCAGAAGTGTCTTTAGGAGTTCTGTGGGTATCAGTGTAGATGCAGTGGTTATGACCCTCCAAGTGTAGGATACTGTGACTTGCACACTACAGCTTTTATGAGGCCCCTAAACTAAGACCATAAAATGTACAGTTCAGAAAGAATGCACTGTCTGAATTTGTGGCCAATTTAACTGCATGGGGAAAAGTGTTCTTGAAAGAGCACAGGTTGAAGCCAGAGTCGAGTCCTCATCTTGCAAAGTGCCAAGCATTCATTTTAATGTTAAGAGGAAGGGACTGCACCTGAAAAACCACAAGGTACCTTCTCCAGCTGCATAGAGCCAAAAGCTTTTAGGAGAGGTTTCATTCCTTAAAGTCTCCTAGGGTAGCAATGGGCTGATACACAGCCAGATCATTTAGAGTTGGGGAATTTACATATGTTTTTTGCAAACTCTTTGGAAGGCTTTCTTTTTTTCCTTTCCTATCGCCCATGCCAAGATAAAATAGGTTGGAATGAGACTGGATTAGCTGTAACAACAGTCACCCTTTCATTCAGATGAAAGCCTGCCTATCCTTCCCTGTACTGACCAGCAAAGGCCACTGTTAACTTGCTCTGTGGTGGAGCAGATCTTGGCTTTCCAACCTGTACCAATCCCCACACCTGCAGCTTGGAGCCTCTGGCTGCAGAGAATATGGAGCAGATGAGGTGGGGTGAACAGTATGGTTGGGTGGAATAGGAGAGGTGGCATCTCAATGCCTCCCAATTAATTTTGGGGACCACCCTCTGCAAGCACTCTCTGTGTGTTAGATCATTTGTGTACAGTGTAGCTGTCATCATCTCTGTGGGTAAACTCTTCAGCTTGCTAATATGCTGGGGGGTTTTATATTAAATAAATGAGCATGTGTTTAAGATAGAACAAAAATTCAGTAATCAAAAGGAAAATGGATTCCTGATACAGTTAAGCTGACATAAACACATGTGATTTGCCAACTTAAACTGCTTTGGAGTGTATAGATGTAAGCACTTGGTTTGAAATTGAGATGGGAAAGTGGGAAGTCTGTTAACAAGCCATGGATGGCACAATGTGTCATCTTCCCTCACTAGTGGGGTGTGAGCTCCAGAGACAGGGTATGACTTTCAGAGTGTTAACACCTGTGGAATTCATGAGCCTCATTTGGGAACATGTCTCTTCCTTCAGGAGCATTCACCCTTTCTTCCATGTTGCCATCTTTTACTGAGTCAAAAGAATTATGCTAAAATGCATATTGTTTCCTGAAACCTTGCTTGCTTTAATGCATAAAAATTACATTTACCTGTCTTTAGAAAGCAGGTGAAAAGCTGTAAATTTTTCTATTTTTTTTCCCTTTTCCATCCACCCACCTACTTTGTTCTTCTGTTGTGTATTTAATATGTATGCTTTGTGCTCTGTGAGACAGGGTTTGTCTTGAGCTTCTTCTGTGCATTGGATTTGGCACATCAGGGCACAAATCCTGTTTTGAAAGCTTTGGCTATGACAGCTGCTTAATCATTATAAATACCTTTCAGTCTTATTATATATACTGTGGTTGAAATCTAGAGCAAGAGTGTTCTCCAGCAAAAGGAATAAAAGTCTCTGATATATATTGGCTCATTTCTGTTTTGATCAGTCCAGAATGTTTGGAAATCCAGAGCTTTAAAGCATTTAGTTTTTCAAGAGACTGGAAATACTTAAAAGGGCTATTGTAGCTGTATTTGCTGGCCTTGTGGGTAATTCCTATGAGTATTTCTTGAGTTAATACTGTGTAAATAGAAGATAAAAAAAAAAAAGAGCTCTGGTTCAATTTAGCAAATATAACTTGATAGTTGATTTCAGGAAGGCCATTTCTGAATAGATCTTGGTGTAATGCTCCCTGACCTCAACTTTTAAGTTGGATCAGGGCAGAGTAGATCAATGGGAAGAGGTTCAACAGAGCTGTGTGTGAGTCCTGCACTTGGGTCACAACAACGCCCTTCAATGCTACAAGCTTGGGGAGGAGCAGCTGGAAAGCAATAGGACAAGAGAGAATGGTCTCAAATTATACTGGGGGAGTTTAGATTGAATATTAGGAAAAATTTCTTCCCTGAAAGAGTTGTCGAAGCCAGTCCCAGAGTGCCCAGGGCAGTGGTGGAGTCCCCATCCCTGGAGGGATTTCAAAGCCATGGGAATGTGGTGCTGGGGAACATGGGTTAATGGTGACCTGGCAGTGCTGGGTTAGTGGTTGGACTTGATGATCTGAAAGATCTCTTTCAACCAAAATTGTTCTATAATTGTGAATGCTGACAATTATATGAGAACATTTCCAGTATTGGTGTGTTGTGGTGCCTTTTAGTCTTCACTGAACGATGGTGTTATTGTGATAGGAAGTAAGTCTTAAAGAGGTTAAACTACTGCTTCTGTACCTCTCAAATGAGAAGTTTTCTCATTTGGCTTGAAATCTAATCTTTTTTAGAAGTCAGTCTCCTTTGCCTACTAAAAGTAGTGTAATGGATACCTGGGAAGTAGTTGAGCTTAGGTGAAACATGGGCCTGGGAGCTGAGAATCACCCAATACTTCCTATATGTGGCTCTGTGGCATGGGCCAAACCACTTACTCTTTGAGTAGTGCTTTCTTGAAACAAGGCCTGTTGTGACAGGACAAGGGGTGGTGGTTTTAAACTAAAAGAGGTAAGTTTTAGAGTAGAGAGACTAGATGATCTTTAAAGGTCTTTTTCAACCCAGAAAACTATTATTCTATGAAGCAAGAGCCTTTTGTCTTGAAGGAGCAGGTTTCACAAACCTGGTTGAATGTTTCAGAAATACTGCCAGAAACTTAATTTTACCTGTTTTAAAACAAGAGCTTTCCTAACATAGCATGAAAGAAAAATGGCTGAAAGACTTTGTGTTTGCAGTACCTTATGGAATGCTTGGTTTGTCCACACTGGAATCATTCAGTAGGTTCCTTTCCTGCAACATCTTAAGGTATAAGGTAAAGCTGAACTAATGCCAAATGGGAAAATTACCTGATTTTGAGTGGATTTATCAAAATATGAAGGTGATGAATAAATCGCAGAATATTTTTGCTTAGAAGGGACCTTTAAAGGTCATCTAGTCCAACAGTGACCAGTGCCCAGGAGTATGTTCAATTTAGATCATATTGCTCAGAGCCCCAGCTGACCTGGCCTTGAATACTCCCAGGGGTGGGGCATTGACCACCTCTCTGAGTTACCTAGGACTCTCTCACAACCCCAGTGTAAAAAGAACTATTCCTTATCTCTAGTCTGAATCTCTCTTCTTTTAGTTTAAAGCCATCACCCCTTGTCACAATAGGACCTAGTAAAAAGTCTGTCCCCATCTTCATTCTAAGGCCTCCTTTCAGTTCTTAAAGGCCACAAGGTCTCCCCAGAGCCTTTTCTTCTCCAGGCTGAACAACCCCAACTCTCCCAGCCTGGCCTCCCAGCAGAGGGGTTCCAGCCCTCCCAGCATTGCTGGGGCTCCTCTGGTCCTTCTCCAACAGGTCCCTGTTTCTCTGCTGTGCTGAGGATCCAGAGCTGGACCCAGCACTGCAGGGGGGTCTCCCCAGAGCAGAGCAGAGGGACAGGATCCCTTCTCCTGCCCTGCTGCCCATGCTGCTCTGGATGCAGCCCAGGGTGCCAGTGGCTGCTGGGCTGTGAGCACAGGGTGCTGGCTCCTGTCCAGATTTTCAACCATCAGCACACCCAATCCTTCTCCACAGTGCTGTTCTCCATCCCTTCATCTCCTGGCTTGTGTTGATACCTCATGAGATTAACCTGGTCCCACTTCCCCAGCCTATCCAGGTCCCTCTGGATGACATCCTATTCCTCAGGCATGTTAACTGCACCTACCTCTGTCTTTTTGGTGTATATAGATAAAAACAAACTTTAGCTGTTCTCATGCAGCAGAAAAAAAGTTGCTAAATGCATAAAGGAAACGTCATGTTTAGGATGGGGGTACAAAATGTAGGTTATCTTTCCCCTGGCTTTTGCACATCTGACCTTTTGTTCTGTGCCTGATGTAATAATTTTTAATACAAATGCTCAGCATGAGTGAGGTCATAGGAAGTAAGTTTGCCCATGTCTTATAATCCAGTAAACATCACTTGGTGATACCAAGCTGGTTTGAGAAGATCTGACCTGGACCTGGAAAGGTTGCACTGAATGGTTCCATCTTGTTAAGCTCTATTGCAACAAGACTATGTCTGAACACTAAACATGGTTTTAGTTATTTGAGTGCTTCACTGGGGAAGGGGGGAAGCTTTTCTGAGGCCTATAACTGCTCTGTCTTCTAAATTGCTTTTTTAAATGTGGGGTTTTTGTCTTTTGATGGGTTTTTTTTTGTGCCACAGTCATGGTATATGAGAGGCACCTTTATGGGCAAGGCGAGCTATATATGGTATTTTTATAATGAGCCCACTAACCACCAAATTTTACAGGAATAGTTTACTTGTGAAAGTGGCTGTTTCCCCAGCCTGTCTTTGACAATGGTTTCCCATATCCTTGCTGCGACACCAGACTCAAATCACGAAGGTTAACATTTGGGACCTCTCCAGAGGGATATTGTGTTTACTCTCAGGAAAGGTTTCATGAATACAAGTGAGAGTCCTTGGAGGAAATGCAGCCTTTGGCTCATCTACATGTCTAGTTCTATAGTGTGTTCTGCATGTCCTTAAACACGTACTCCTATTTCCTTGTTTTCTTGTGGTCTATCTCCAATAAACACTATTGCTGTGAAACCAAAATCCAGTATTAAATGTTGCTTATTATCACATTTCAGGTTAAAAAAAAAAAAAAAAGGGAGAAAACACCTTCATAAATGTTTGGCAGAATATTACAGGTTGCTAAACGTTAGCATCCAGGCTGCTGAGTGATGATCAGACTTGGTATTTTGGTGGATGTGAAGGAAAGAAGCAGCTTAATATAATTCTAAGGCAAATCAAAAAGGCAGAAGGGAATTAGATCTGTTATCAGTCGAATGTACTTTCCCTGTTTACTGCTGAATCACTCCAGTACTTAGATTTCATGCATGAATTTCCCTTCCCTTTCAGGTGGAAGCAAATATAAATTCTCCAGGTGGAGAAGAGAGGAAAGGAGATGGGCTGTTCTTGGGGTGGAAAGATCCAGTGCATGAGAAAAAGCTACCATCTGAATATGATGTGGTTTTGAGAACTGAATTAGTTAGAGCTCAGTGCTGACCTAATGTGTGCAGGCATGTTGAGATCAACATTTCCTGACTCTAACACTGTCTTGGACCACTGACTTTGCAGCATCTCAGTTGTCCCTGTTACAGGTCTAAGTAAGAGAGGAAGAAAGTATTTTATCCATGGCAGCAACTACCTTGTAAATGGGGAGGAAATTAGTCTAGTTTAAGCATGCTTTAAATATAACCCATTGTAAGCATCCTTTGAAGGGACAGCATAAAATGTCATTGTTATCTTCTGTCACTGCTTTGATTGCTCCTTGTGTGCCTTATTTATTACAGCAAAATCAAAATTGTGATGGGAGCCCTGTTAAGATGGTTTTAATGAAGGCTTTTCTTTTAAGCACACTGGGTCAGCTTGAGAACTTTAAACGTGTGCCCAGTGGATTAATGAAGGAGTTTGGGCTTCGAGGATGTTGATGTAACTTGTTTTTCTTGTTAGTTCAGTACTGTTAGAATTGCAATGTAAACATCTGCTTTTCAGAGTGGACCTCTGAACAGCACTGAAATCCACTTGGGAGAGGGGGCAGGCATTGGTGTATCAAGACAGAAGTCAGCATTTCCATAAAAATAGCTGTATTTGAGCACTGCCACTTGTTTGGATGAGGACTGTCACTACTGTGGCAGTCCTCTCTTTGTTCCTTCTGAAAGCAAGATTGAAGACTTGAAGATTTGTTAATCCCAGTGCTTGTTATATTGCCTTTTTTTTTTATTCTTCTCCTACTTCCCCATAAAACTTAACAAAAAAAAAAGAAAAAAA
>VYZU01052130.1:0-87706 GCA_013401355.1 Ceyx cyanopectus
ATGAAAGAAAATCATAGCCCTCAGCACTTGCTCTCAAACACTCTTTTGAGGCTGCTTGATGAAGGGCTGCTACATTTTGTCACCAAGCATGATCAGCTCGGTTTGTTTTGAATACTCACCTCCAAAGTCATTAAATATTTACTGCTTAATGAGGAGAGATTGGTTGTGGCCGATAAATCACTTAAATGACATCTGCCAAAGGAAAAAAAAAAAAGTAATAAACATACAAAGTGCCAAATTCCCCCAGCTCCTTTTTTGCTTATTTCCCCCTGGTTTCAGATTGAGAGAGAAAAGCTGTTTGTATAACCCACTGACAGCAGCTTTCTCCTGGGAAAGTGTGACCAGACCACAGAAAAGGCTCCCTTTGGCTTTGACTTGCAAAACCACTTCATGGACTACTTTGAAACACTTCAGTCAGCGGGATATGAGCTCTGTTTATTGGTGTTGCCCCGGATTGTTTTGTATTTATTCATAAGATTATTTTGGTGAAAACAGGCTGACTGAAGCTTAATTTACTAGCAATTGTTAAATAATTCAATACCCATCTTTTCTGTCTCTTTAATGCCTCTGAAAAATCAAACCCCTTCACAAATTAAAGGCCAAATCCTGTTTACTCTTTCCTTTTCTAAAGCAAGTTTGACATCAATAAAAGGCTGTTGCTGTGACTTGGGCTCAGATTAGAAGTTCTGCCAATGTGACTATTTTTCAGTTTTAATAAATCAGGAGCATGCTTTTCTTTTCTTTTTAATCAAAATACTTCTCTTATGCAAGGATTTAACACAAAGGCAAATGCTTCCACTATGGCCAGCTTGTTTTCTTTACAGAACTGGATTACATTAACATTTTATACCAATAAACTATGACTCCCTTCAGAAAGGTTGATCTGCTCCCTTCTCTGTTCACCTCCTGTAGGGACAGGGCAGGCTAAAGGTGCAGGTTTAATAGCTCTTGAGGAAGAAGGCATCCTGACACTGGTGTTGAGAGGAGGGCTTGAAGTTTTACCTGCAATAACCCATTCAGTTTAACAAAAAGTGGTGATTTCAGTGCAAAGCAGCCCCCACTCAAGGCTGTGAAGGGTTCCTGGAGGCAAAGGGCTTAAACCTGCACCAAGCTGGCCTGAAGACTGAGGACTCAAGGGATGAGCCTCCTCTGTCCCAAGGGAAACACATCCTCCACTGGAGGAGCTAGTTAATGCTGCACCCAAATCCCATGCTGCAAAACGTTCTACCTAAAGAAGTGCTCAAAAGCTGCCTTTTCAAGATGACTTGGTGGAACCAACCAAGCCTGAGCCCATCTGGGTCCCTCCTCTGTGTCTGTACCACAGCACATTGTCACCTATGATGACAATATTGGCCACACTGCTCAGAAGCTACAGAAACATTGATTGTTTGCTCCAGAAGCTCATCTCTAGCTCACAAAAACGACCCAGCTCATGGGGATCACTCCCTGGGGTCTGGTGGGAACCTTGCCATGGTTCAGCAACCCCAACTTCTGGATGCAGCCAACGTTGGCAGTCCCCAGAAGGCAGCAGTAACACAGGTGAGCTGCTCAGCACGGAGGCTGCTGCCAAACCAGCCACATCTGCTGCAACTCTCCAGTGCACCCTCAGCAGAGGCTTTAGAGCCTTTCAGGCAACGACATAAATCTGTTCTTCTTGCAAAACCTGGCTCTATTACACGTTATTAGATACCCTTCCTTTTCACTTTGCACTAAATTATCTAACATTAAAAATGACCAAAAGATGAATTCATCATAAATAGGCATGAGCCCAGCAATATGAGCTTTGAAACATCCAAAGCTCACGGCAGGTTTCTCACACCACAGGGAATCTCTGTGAAGTTGAAGAGCTGAGAATTAGCACACTAGTGAGTGAAAGTCATTTTGTACAGGGATTTGGGGTTCACTTCTCCCCAATATCTTTAAAATAAAGATCAAGAAATGCAATTACTCTATTTTTTTTTTTAATCTGTCACCTCATATTCTCACTGAAAAAGCCTCAGAACTAAAAGGAAAATCTGAAAAATTACTAGAAAGGTTCTTTTCAAAGTACTTTTGAACCTGGTAAAGTACTTGATAGATGCAATTTAATCCAGAGACAGACGACAAAGTTTACCAAGCTCACAATTCTGACCTAAATCTTCCCTCTCCTTGGCTCTCAGCCCAAACAAGGCTGCCCCAAGTTACACACTGATGGATAAAAAAAGCCCTTCATTTCTTCTTCCATTCCCTTGTTCTCCACTTTTCAGAGACCTTGCCTGTGAAGGAACATTCATATTGTTCCCATGCTGGAATGAAGTCTGGCCCAATGTACTCTCAGGTCACAGGATTTCTTGCTATAAACCTGGCAGTAGGATGCTGAGCCCCTGGACCTGCAACTGCAGCAGGCATGGAGGAGAAGCAGACTTAAGAGAGACAATCTGAAGTGGTCAGTAGAGAGCTTTCCCTTCTTTGAGCTGCTTTTAGCCCCCAGGATTCATCACCAACCAGTACCAACATTTTATCTTTTATTTACATTTTGTATGAAGCTATGAAAGAGCTCCACAAGCAGCTGTTGGAACATTCACACACATCCCATCCCTCAAAGCAAACACCTGCACACAAGTATCTTCTCAGACATACCACCAGGTGAGGTCTCCAAAGGGAAGGTATCATTGTCACCCCACGTCTGGCTCCTGTGGAAATCAGCTTTCCCCTTGCCTTCCAAAAGAGCCGTGCCAGAAGAGTGAGAACATTTTACAGCTGTCTTCATCCAGAACCATGAACCCTCCTAGAATCTGCAGACATTGAAGTCAGGCAGCACTAATTTTAAAATACTCAGCATTTTGCACAAACTGTTATCTAGGGAGCCTGAGACTTCTCAAAATAAACCAACAGAAATCCGGGAAATAATCCTTGAAATACTGTCCTTTCCTCACATGTCACCTGTGTTTAACAGTCTGCAGCATCTCTCAGTTGCTGGATGCCTTCTGATAAACTGCCACACTGAGTACTCAAATGTTAGTGAAAATATTTATAATAGTTTAAGCAGGCCTGTCTAAACCTATCTATTGAGGTCTGATGTGCTGCTGTAACACGCTAATCCCTGCAAAGGTTTCAGGAGATAGCAGTTGCCTGGAAGAAGTCTCAGTGGTTAGACTAAAAAGAAGAAAGAACACACCATTTATTTAATTAAAATAAAGACCAACCTTTTTTGCTTTTGAAAAAAAAAAAAAAAGCCACGATGGCTGCTGGAATCACTAAGATGACAGACCATGGTTTATGGAATTTTAAAAGTATATAAACAGAAATAAAGAAAAAAAAAAAGAAAATATTAATTATATCACCACAAATCCCTACAGTCTTATTGCAAATCCAATGCACAGCAACCAGAGTGGGAGAACTCCAGACCATCTGCAGTTTGAGGGAACAGCTAAAGCAGAGGAGGCACCTTCTCTGCCCTCACACACTCCACTCACCAACCTCACACCCCTCTGTTCTCTCCTGTCTCGACCTCTGCACCAGTGGGATGAGAGTTCCTTCTTCATAAGTGGGTTGCAAGAGCAAATCCATTAGCATTTGTGAGGCTGAGATAACAGGTAATTGGGTGGGTTAATTCAAATGATTTTCATCTTTAAACAAACCCAAACCTAACAGCCTTTCTATTCTTTTACAAACCATAACTCTCAAAACCGATTTCCTCCTCGCAGCGATCTTAATACTAATTAAATGAGCTTTTGTCTTCCAACACCAGTAAAGATTAAGCACCACATAAAACAGCTGCAGCAAAGCCCCATCCAAAGTCCAATTTAACCAGTGAGCTGGTTCCCAGCTGGCAGCCCATGCACTGCCTGCTTGGAAAGAGGCTGCTTTGTCCTCTCTGAAGTCACCCGAGGACTTCTCCTTCAGCCCCAACACACGACAGGGGATGGTAACTAACAGAGCCTGCTCGGCAGTGCTCCTTCCCTCTTGGACTCAGCCAATGTGCCCAGCCAAGTGTGCAGAATACCAAGGAGAAGTCAGGAAGTGCATTATATTCTAAATAATCTATCGTTTGGGAGCAGTGGCATCACAGGACTGTCAGCAGACTCATCCACCAGGCAGCAAAGATCCATGTTCCCTTCCTCTCTGGGGGGTTATGGCAACTTCTGGGGGTCGCACGTGTGACGACCCCGCTTCCCCTGCTCAGGTGAGCGTCCCTCCTTCTCCAGGCTGCTTAATAGGCACTATCTGCTTACTTGGCTTCTGGAAGAGACACAGATGCAAGAGTGCATTTAATTGTTTTCCTGAATCAGACCCCTGGAGCCATCAGTGTCTCACATATGTAATTATAAATCGTGAGCCTTGCAACAATCAGCACATCCAGCCATAAATCTTCCAGATATCAGCAATTTCTCTAAAGATGCTTTCTTTACAAAACCTAAACAAATCAGGCAGAAGAAACCTCTGGCATTGAGGTTTGGAGCCCACCAGTGCTGCAGCGCTGGACAGGCTCCAGACCCCCAAGAAGCCACCCAAAAATCACTCTGACAACTGAGAAATGAGTCATTCCTGGAGATGATGAGAAGGAAGAGCCTATTCTGGGACACCCAAGTGCAGATCAGGTCATCAAGCTGCAGTTTCACAGCATCTCCAAAGACTTTCCAGCTTTTCTGGAGCCTCTGTAAACTCTAATCCATGTGCATCAGTAGTAACAAAGGACTGGATAAATCCTGGCTGCATCTCCTAGAGCCAAGTACATCCAGCTACGTAATGCAAACATGCATTCATTTCTACACACACACCATCTGAACTAGGAAATCAAAACATGTCTGCAAGAGCTCATGCTGATGCAGATCAGGATCTGTGTGATGACCATTCCCAATGTTACTTACTGTCTGCCTCTTCTGTGGGAACTCATTTAGACGTGCTACATGATGCTGTAATCACAACTTTATCTTCTGGGCACAGGTAGTAAGAGGAAGCCTGGAAGCCTGGCAAGGAAAGTCTAGCTGGGAAATGCATGCACAACAGAGTGCTAAGGCTGAGGGCATCTTTGTGTGTCAGGATTTGAAATGTTAATGGAAAAATAAAACCTATACAAAAGAAGATGTATTACAGAACACAGGTATTATCCCAGCAGCCCTTCTAGGCATTAAGAGAAACTATTTCTTGTAGGGAAATTACTGGATAAAGCAGAAGCCTGGAGCCAGTTTGAGACTGGGCCATATTTTAGATGGGTTTCATGCCATCAGCTCTCTTTGCATGGATAATTATATCTTGTGAATTATCCATGAGAGAAAATTGCCTCCAAACGTATTCACACAGCTGTCTGTCTCCAGCCAGCACCAGTGAGCTGCTGTAAGGGCTGGTGGGCTGAGGCTCACAAGACACTGGAGCACCCCCACAGGCAGGGGAACCCCTCTTGGGGCTGCCACAATCCCATGCACCCAGAAAGTAAAGCCAAAAAAAAAGGGATAAACTGCCTTATTTCACTCCCACTCTTTTAGAAGAAAAGGTCTCTAACAAACTACCTCTGTATGCTCTAATTTCAGAATTTCCTCTAATCCCATGCATAATTATATGGAGCAGTGCACTGGTATCCCTTTCATGCAAATATTGCCACAAAGTGCATCGTTTTCATAGCATTATATGACAAAAAAAACCACTGTAGCCATTTATTTCTGGTCTGCATGTGGTTACACAACATAATGCAAGGAGACAGGATTTTTCATTAGCTTTTTGTTGCGGACACTACCCATTTATCTTTCTCAAGAGCCTTCCCCCAGTGCATGTTAACAATGTTATTTTAGTAAGTTGGCTTAATTATTTAGCATTGCTGGGAGGCTCCTGGGTTTGTGACAGCAGCCCTTTCCCAGAGCATGCTGTGGAGGCACCATCCTCCCACCCTGGTTCCCCTGAGCCCTGATTCTCACACACTGTGGCCTCCAGCTGCAGTGTCCACGTTACAGATGCTTTTAACAAAGTCTAAGTGGAAAAGCCTCTTTCCTGTGAGGGTGCCAGGCTCTGGAACAGGCTGTCCTGAGAGACTGTGGAGTCTCCTCTTCTGGAGAGATTCAGAACCTGTATGGATGACCCTGCTAGACTGGGGTGGGGTGCAACAGATGCACAGAATCATTCTGTTGGGAAGAGACCTTTCAGCTCATCAAATCCAACTGTTACCCCAGCACTGCCAGGGCACCACTAAACCATGCCCCTAAGCACCACAGCTCTGGGCCAGCCCTTGACAACCTTTTTGGGGAACAGATTTTTCACTAATACCCAACCTAAGCCTCCCCTGGCACAACTTGAGGCTGCTACCTCGTCCTATCACTTGTTCCTTGAGATAAGAACCCAACCCCCACTGGATCCAACCTCCTGTCAGGAGCTGTCAGAGCCAGAAGGTCTCCCCTGTGCCTATTGCTCCACGGATTGTTGAATATGCTGCATGGAAGAAGGCAGCCCAAAGAAATACAAAATGTCTCCTTGTAAATGGGAACAGACCTAATTTTAGTTTCCAGGGATTATACCACTGACCAAAGCACAGATATTTTGGTTCAGGATTCAGATCAGGTGTGGATTTGCACATTTGCATCTGTTCCATGGAGAAGCTTTGTGGTCAGATATATTAACCATGTTAGGAGCAATACATCCTATTCACCTGGCCAGCAAACCACTCCTGATCATCCCATCACTTCTGATATTCAGGGAGTGTCAAGGGAAAATCACTGACCTTCTGCACACAGAGCAGCCTCACTCTCCCTATTCCTTCTCCTCCTGCTTTTGTTCTGTCTTATCCCACACCTGAAGTCTGGAGTGACTGAGGCAACACTGCAGAGCTGCTCACCCTGTCATTTGAAGTCCCAGAAAGATCTAGATCAAAGTTTGCCCTGAGAGGAGATGCACTTTTTCTTCAAGAAAAAACACCACTGTATTTCACAGACTCTCATTCAGTTCATTACACAGGAATAATCACCTCATTCCTTATCATTTGCAAAACCTTAATGCTGTAATTAAGGCAAAGTGACACTGTCATATGCAGTTAGACATGAGACTGTACACATCTACACATTTCCTATATTCACCCACTGGTTTTGCATATTGCTAGCAAATAATTCCCCTTCCCAAATCCCTACGCCACAGCAAAACCCTTCCCAGCTTCTGTAACAGCCCCTGGGAGGGGAGCTGATTCTTGTGACAACACTACAGCCACCCCCCCTGAGCTGGCTTCTCCAGAGCTGATTCTTGTGACACCACCACAGCCACCCTCCCTGAGCTGGCTTCTCCAGAGCTGATTCTTGTGACACCACCACAGCCACCCCCCCTGAGCTGGCTTCTCCAGCACGGCACGAGCGGTCCGGCTCCCTGACCCACCTGATGGGCAGCGAGGGGTCCCCGGCGTCCCACCAGTCCTTGGGGGGGCTGATGTACATGCACCACAGCTCCCAGCTGTACCCGTGGGCAGAGTTCTCATAACGCTGCACCTCGAAGTTGTCCTGCTTGATGTTGTCTATGGAGGGAAGAATGACCCTTCGGCGGTTCTCCTGGATCCGAGACAGCACCGGCTCCGCCCTGAGAGGTAACAGAGCAGGGAGAGGGTCAGTGAGCTGCAGAGGGACAAGAGGCAACAGAGCAGGGAGATGGTCAGTGAGCTGCAGAGGGACACTGGAGCCCCTCCACAACTCCAGCAATCCAATCAGAGGAAGAAAACAGGCGTTTGTGTCCCCATCCAGTGAACAGATCACAGAATCACAGGATAATCATGGCTGGGAGTAAGTGGGAGCACAAGAGGTTTAGGGTCAACACCAGGAAAAACTTTTTCACAGTGAGGGTGACAGAGCCTGGCACAGGCTGCCCAGGGGGGTTGTGGAGCTTTACTTTCTGGAAATTTGAAATCTTGAAATCGTTTCTGAGGCAGCAATTAAATCAGATGATACATCAACTAGTTTTGCAGCATGTACTGTAGAGCTAGAAGTGGCTCAGAGAGGCTGTTCCATAACCATCTGGAGACTCTTTCCATTCAAGAACTATGGAGCACCAAAAGAAACAGGCTCAAGATGGACAACAAGGAGTTAGTTCTTTGCACAAGGGTAGCTGAGGTGTGGAGCACCTTTGCCCAAGGGTGCTGCTAATGCTTGAAATTCATGGGCAAACACCAACAAACAATGGGGAAAAGCCTACATGAAAACACAATCCACAGGCTGGGAAGCCTGGATCATAAACTTTCCTTCTGTAAAGCAAGGCCATGAAGGATGTGTTTTGTTTAACCATGTCTAACCCAGTCCAAACTTTCCCCAAATCTATAAGAACCCATAGTCCCTGGGCAGAACAGGGTAAATTCCTGAAAGCAGGACTATCTGAGGTGTCTTTATTTCCTTGGGACAGAGTTTGAGGGCTCTGTAGCCACAAAATTCATTTCTGGGACATTCAAACATGTCCAGAGCAGGGGGTGTGCTCAGCTTCACCTCTGCAGCCCCAGGGCCACTGATGGAGCTGTGCTCAGGCTGTCAGCACAAGGAGTAACTTGCTCTCTTGGTGCCTCCAGCCACAGCAGCAGGTACATAACACCAGGGTGAGTCAAGCCCACGCAGCAGAAAAAGCTCCCTCTCTATCCCTAGAAAGCTGTTTCAAGAGCTCAGTAAATGGGAGCTTCCCCTGTCTATCAATAAAATCAGGTGTGAGGATTTAGTGACCTGAAGAGAGGAACGTTTAGCAGGGAATACAGGTACCAACATAAAGAGCTCATAAAGACACCCTTCAGCTGCATTGTCAGGACAAAGAATTCAGTAATTGTGCAGAACTCTTTGTATGCAGCTGTTAAAGCATCTTCCTTGTGGATGTTACTCTGTTCAATTAAACACAAGTTAGCTGCTTCTACCTTCACTTCTCTAAACACCTCTCTCTCACTTCTTATAGCTGGTTACAGAATAAAAGGAATCACTCATGCTCCTCTCATGAGCTAGACTCAAGCCACTTCAACTCAAATGTTTTAAATCTGTCTGAAAAAAATCCTTATGAAACACTTTTCTCTGCACCCTGCACTTACTCCTAGCTTCAGAAGAAACAAATCAATCTGAACCACCTAAGCCTTTCCCAGAGGGATCCAGCTGCAAAGGGCAAGGAAACACCTTCAATCCCTTGCTGCCTGGGCTGCTTTAAACTTACAGAAATTATTTAAGGCTAAGAGAATGAGAAATCAGGCTGAGAAATATAAACAGGGGGCAAGGAGAAAACAGTAAAGGATTAAGAAACCAAGGGCAAGGAAAGGTTTTCCTTCTGTCTTCCCATCATAACTCCTCAGTGGCCATTCACTACAGAGGGAAAAAGAGATTAACAAGCCAGTGGACTTGTCTGCAAACACATCCTTACAAAACAAGCAGTCCCTTAGTTATGGCCCCGCTCTTCACAGACAGGTTGAGCACCTACCAGCCAGCAGTGAACTCCACGTGAGCATCAAAAAATCCAGTGATCTGGCCAGTAGCAGCTTTCCAGCCTTCAATCCGAGCCCGGATCAGCCCCTCTCTCTTCTGGTTGCGCACGACCTTCACCAGCCCCGGGTAGCGCTTGTTGACGTACTCCTCCAACGGTGCCTTCAGCTCCTCTAGAGACACAGACAGCCCGCTGAGAAACTGAAACTCTTTGCTTTTTACCCAAAATCAACCTGCTTGATCCATGGGCATGAGCATGATTGGCTTGAGCCTCACATTACTGACCAGCCCTGGAAGGGAGATAAACATTTAGGCTCGAGCGATGCTGATTGGCAGAAGTCAAACGGTCAACAGACTGGTTGGTCAACAGACCATGGTGAAGCAATCCAAGGTTGGCAAGAGCACTGGCAATGACTAAGGAGCCCAAAAGTGATCTTCAGAGACAAACAGGCCAGCTCTGACTCCAGGGTCACAGTGGTGCTTTCGCCCTTCCAGCTCACAGCTGAAAATGAGAATATCCACTAGGTAGCTTAGCCTTCCAGTATCTGAAGGGGACTACAAGGAAAGCTGGGGAAGGACTTTTTACTAGAGCTGGTAGTGACAGGATGAGGGATAATGGCTTCAAAGTGGAAGAAGGGAGATTTAGGTTAGAAATGAGGAAGAAGTTCTTTACAGTGAGACACCAGCACAGGTTGCCCAGTTGTGGATGCTTCATCACTGCAAGTGTACAGCATGATAATCAGCCCAGAGTTCATAAACTGAAACTCAGGATACAAAGCAATGACTAAGTCAGGAGCTCCCCAGCTCACCTTCACCTTTCCTAATCAAAGGACACCTCACAAATGCATGGCTAAAATAAGGGGTCTGAGTGGGTGGATCTACCTGGAGCTACACAACCACTCATATGATCCAAACCAAGCATTGCAATAGAATCTAGAGACTCCTTTCTCTCCTGTACCCTATGGTACCTCCCACAGTCACATGAGGGCTTTGAGGAAGCCCTACCAGACCATCCTTCAGAGTATTTCTATCCCCCATCACCTTTCAGAACATTCCAAAGTCAAGTTTCTAAGGATTCAGTCAGTATTTGCACATGGAGTTCCTTGTGAACGTTTGGTCTTTGCCACTGCACGAGCTACTGGCAGGGAAAATCTGCAGAGAAAACCCCTGCTGAAAATGCCAGCAGGTTCAATTTCAATCCTGCCTTTTGTTTTCCATCTGTCTGTATTGATCCTCACTGAAGGGCAAGTCCAAGGAACTAGAATCCAATAGACCTGTTGCTCTATTAAAACCCCCCATCTGCCAACTGCAATGACTTATGTTATCTATTGCTAAGTATTTTGTCACCTACATGAGCTTTCTGGGAAATAGGCCTGCCAGAGAAATTGAACCACCTCATGCCACTGAAAGTCACCATGTCACAGACAGCCCAGGAGCAGCAGCAGGAACATCCACTGCCCAGTGCTCCGTGCCAACAATCCTGCCCAAATCCTTGAAACTAAACCCTGCTGTCACACAAAGAAAGGAGCAAAGACCAATGGCACTAGAGGGGCTCAAGGAACTCCCTACAGCAAAATGGTTTTTGTACAACAATGCCCAGGTGGTCCTAGGGAGTGGGCTGCACCTCTTCTACACCCCTAAAGAAAACAGAGCTGTGTTTGCCAGGCTGAGCTGGGTGGGAAAAGTCTACGGAGCCCAAAGCCATTATCAGAAACACTGCAGGCTGGAGGGCACAGGAGTCAGGGCTGGGAATGCTCCAGTGCCATGGGAGACACCAGCCCTCCCCTGTCCCACGCTCTCACCTGCCTGACAAAGCCAGCATGGGTTGGATTTCTGCAGCATGAGCTCCCAAAAGAAACCCCTTCAACAAGCAGGAAATGAATAGGAGAATTTTTGCAGCAAGGCTCTAGAGCCATGTCTCTGAAGCTTTTTGCCTTCAAATACTGAAGAGGAAACAGTGAAAATAGGAGCAGGGGCACAAATCAATTCTCATATGGGGTTACAAGTCAAGGTGGTCCCAGCAGATGCATTTGGCTGCAAACCTCTGGTTCATTTGATTCAGCAAAAGCCAAGCAGAGACAAACCAAGGGGGTTTGCTTCTCCTCTGCACACCCTGGCAGTGCCTGGCAGCCTCACAGCTCCACCCCAGTGGGACAGCACCAGGTCAGCTGCAATTCAACAATCTTTAGCCCCAGCAACTGGACTAACCAGGCACGTGGACTGGAGCAGTACCTAGGAAAGGCTGTGAAATGACTCAGCTTCTTGCAGCCCTGTTCAACCCTCCTGCTAAACACACAGAGGGGTGACCAGCAGCATAGCTCAGCCACAAATCCATCAGCCACACACCAGCCACAGCTCAGCCATCCATCAGCCACACACCAGCCACAGCTCTGTGCTACACGAGGGAAATTACAACCCAGAGCATGTCTCCCTTAGTGTCGCCAGCTCCTTTAAGCAGTCTTTTATCCAAAGGTTTGCTTTTCTACCAAGAGGTTTGCTTTTCAAAGAGATATTATCCCAGATTAAAAACACTAAAAGATGGTAAAGAAAAAATAATAAAGCAGGTGATGATTAAGCTACAGACTCAGACAAAGTGTGCAGCTGTGAGATAACAGAACATCTCAGGGGCACATTGCTGCATCCCTCCAACAAACCAGCAAACATGTTATCATTCAGAAACACAACCTGCACACTGCCTTTGTAATTACACCCCTGCAACAAACACAAACAAAAGCAGCCTCCAAAAGAAGTCTTTATGAAGTATAACGTGCAGCTCAAGAGAGTAGGGGGTTCAAACTACAACTACCAAAGCTTTTTCCTTCAAGGAGGGATTTTTATTTTCTTACACACACACACACACACACACACACACCCCAATTACAATATGTTGTTATAGAAGCTTAGAATGACTTAGGCTGGAAGAGATCTCAGAGATCATCTAATCCAACCTCCCCACCATGGCCAGGGATGCCATTCAACATAAGCAAGTTGCTCAGGGCCTGATCCAACCTAGACTGGAACACCTCCAGGGAAAGGCATCCACAGCCCCTCTGAGCAATCTATTTCAGAGTCTCACCACCCATGCACTGAATAACTTTTTCCTAAGATCTAATCTAAACCTATTTTCCCTGAGTTTAAAACCATTTCCCCTCTCCTCTCCCCTTTCCTATCTTTTATCCATTTACAGCTCAGATATAAAGAATCAGAATTGACTGTGTTTATTAACTTTTAATCTCTCACTGCATACCTTTATGCTGTGCAGTGCTGTAGGTATGTCCTGCTTTGAGTGAGACCAGAACAAATTGTGTTCAATTATTTTACTTTTCAGCTCAGTTCTTCCCACTCACTGCCCTGTCTGCAGTCAGCAGCCTGTCCCCACAGGCAGGGGCTGCTCCCAGCAGTGACAACACTCCATGGGCAGAGCCACTGCCAAGGGTTGGGGTGCAGACCAAGACCACTGATGGATCTGGTACCACACTGGGGTGCAGAAAGTGAAAAGCACCTGCAGGGAGGAGAGGACAGGGCAGGTGACCCCAAACTGACCAGTGAGGGATTCCAGCCCATATATGCAATATGCAGTACAGAAAGCTCTGGGATCTGGAGGGTCTCAGGGCACTATTTCCTATGTTTGTTATTGTTGGTTCTTCTTCTCTTGGGGGTTTCTCCCCCCTAAGCACCAAGGAGGACTCTGTCTGTTCTGCCTTTGATCCCCATCAGTGTGTTCCTGACCCTGGTGCCTACCTACCCAGAAACTGCAGCCCTGAGCCATGGACTTTCACAAGCCCTTAGAAGCTTTCCCAGAATGTTGCTGGTTTTGAGCCACTACTCACTGAAGGTCAACCTTCTTTTAAGTGTAGAAAACTGAGTCCCCAAAGGCTCTGCCCAGGCTGCAGCAATGGCCATACACCCAGAGGAACTGTCCCTCAAACCTCACAGAGAGGCTACAGTAATCCCTGCTCTGTTCCATCACAGCCAAAGTCACATCCACCCAATCCCATCCTGTGCCTGACAGCAGTGCTTGATCCTCCAGGATTCATCTCTGAATCTTAGAGCTCACGAGAAACTATTTTCCTGTAATTATTTTCCTGTAAAAGTCAAATCTATATATTACAGCAACTTTGTTTGTAATATCCAAAGCATCAACTATCTGCTGTTGCTATTGCTGCTCACAATTATTTCCTACCATTAGTGGGAACTATACGACAATGTTATTGCTGTTAATAATTCTTTGCTGTCATTGAAGCTCCTTGATGATGCAGAGAGTGAGCTCAGGGGTCCCAGAGATGTGTTCTGGTTTGTATCATTTCTTTTACATGAGAAAACGAGATTATTACACGCTTGGGAGGAGCTCTCCATAAACATCTGCCAAGTTAGCTCATTATCTTCCCTCAAATCCCTCCTTAAAAATCTCATTTGTCATGAGGCCTACAAATGCTCAACAGCACAGCACTGACACTGCTGACTACACCAGCTGATGGTATCACCCTGTTCCCAACACCATCACATGGGTTTCTGAGCCCCTCTGGTGTTCAGGTGTCTTACAACCCCCAGCACAACCCTGGAGCCCATCACTAGAGCCCCTGGGTGCTCCCAGTCCAGATGCAGTCAATGCATCCTGGTGGGATGCAGAGCACATGCTGCCTCCATGTACAAGGACACTGGGATTTTCCCACCTCCTGCATGTGGTTTAGGAACTTTCCCCTCAATTTAAGGTCACCTCCCAGCATCCACCTCCTTGGCTAAGTGGGCACCACAGGGCACTCCAACACAGCCCAGGCAAATGGTCACCCTGCAGAAACAGGCACAAAGAAATCCCAGAGCTGGAAGTGCTTGAACACCCTACAAGCTTTGGCCACCCAGCCCTGTCAGCACCCTGCCACCACCCAGCCCCCCAGAGCAAATAGCCAGGGAAGATGGTGCCTTTCCACCCCAGTGGGGTGGAAGAGATTTCATTCTGCATCCTGCCTGCCAGCTGCAGCCTCCTGGGGTGTGGGGTGAGGCTTTCTGAGAGGATTCCTGTCACTGTCTTGTGCCTTTCAATAGTGCCTCCAGAGTCCTTGACTGCTACCAGCTTCAGAGCTGCACAGGGAATGATGGGTGGAGGCTGTTTAGAAACACAGCTCATTGTGCATGGTGATGGGTAGAAAAGCTCAGTAATTATTACCAATGGGTTCTCTTTTAAGAAGTGTTTTTATCTCATTGATATGGTAAAATTCTGAGAAGCAGCATCTCATTTTGGTATTTCAAACCCTCCAAGTACTGGGAAACACTAAACACTACTTTGACAGATCACCTGCACTTTTCACCAGCCAAGTAGTCCCAGCTCTGAAATCCCACAGCTTCACTGGTGCTCACCATCCAGCTTTTGCACCAGAGCTGCTGTGATTTCCATCAGCTGAGGAGCTGCCCTCTTGTTTCTTTTAATGGTAATTATAATTCATCAGCTTTCTATGGTGCTCATTACTGTGGTATTTGAGAGCCTATTTTTACAGGCTGGAGTAGCTTGCTGTACACCAACCCATCTCCCTGCAGACAGAAGAGCAGCCTCCCTGTTCTTCCCTTCTGACCACAGCAGCCACAGCACATGTCTGTTACCTTTAAAAATAATATTACAAGCATGCAGCACCAGTAAATAAAGCAGTAATCAAAGTAACTTAACTATTTGCTGTTCCTCATGAAGATCTGAACTACCCTAATGACATTATCCAACTGTATATTGGAAAAAAAAACCCAAATAACTATGGGAGCCCAGCTGTTTATAAAGGCTTAGGAAATTGTTTTACACACAGGGAAACTGAGAAACACACACAGAGGAAAACATTACATTTAACACCCCTGCAAGGAGATGAAGCAGAAATGCTCACCTGGCTCTTGTCCCTCAAATCTGTTTTAAATATTTTGAGGTGCAACTAACTCAGCAACGACCAGAATGTTGTTATTAGAAACAAGGATACACCTGAAACCAGAACTTCTGAATGCAGCCATGAAGAGAAAGGCAAAATGGCTTTCTGGTTTCCTTTAGATCTTCCAGCTTCCAACTACACTTCCCATCAATAATTACATCAGGTTTTCCCCTTGCTTTGATCCTGTTCCTTCTTTACTACGGAAGCTGGAGGGAACCTCTCTGCCAACCAGCACACCCACCCCCTCACCCCGTGTGCCTCCCAAGGAAGCAGGGGCTCCTCCACAGCACTTGAAGGAATTCAACCCTCTCCTGGTGTTCTGAGCTGCCAACCTTCATCGCTGTTGTCGTCCACAAGGATGATCTCCTTCAGCAGGTGAGCTGGCGTGTGGTTGACAGCGCTGTGCACCGACCGCAGGATAACCGAGAGCGCCTCGTTCACGAAGATGAAGATGATGGAGATCTGGGGCAGGTCCTTGCTGTACTTCAGCTCTTTGCACCTGCAGCAGGGAGGGCAGAGAGGGCAGGGGGTTAGCAGAGCACAGGGAGCAGCACTTCAGGACGAGAGGCAATGGGTGCAAGCTAGAGCACAAGAAGTTTAAGGGAAACACAAGGAAGAACTTTTTCTCAGTGAGGGTGAGAGAGCTCTGGAAGGGGCTGCCCAAGGGGGTTGTGGAGTCTCCTGCTCTGGAGACACTTAAGCACCACCTGGATCTGTTCCTGGGTGACTTGGTCTAGGTGATCCTGCTCAGGCAGGAGGGTTGGACTAGATGATCTTCTAGGTCCCTTCCAACCCCTAATATCTGTGAATCTGTGACAGACCTTCAACACACAGTGCAAGCAACAGCTGGTGTCTCACCGCCTCGCACAGCCAGGTACCAGAGCTACCCAGTGGCACCAGAGCTACCCAGTGGCACCAGAGGTACCTGTGCCCAGCAGCACCAGAGCTGCCTGGGAAGAGCCAGCAGCAGCCAAGAGCACCCTCCAGGGCCAGTAGAATGAGGGCAGCTGCAAAGCCAGGGCTCACTTAACCAGTGGGGTGTCTGCACAGCCACACGTGTGTGGGAGTGCAATGAAAAGCAGCCTCGGAAGGAGGGAAAATGGCTTTAGTGTTTCAAGTGAAGCTCCACATTCCTATTCTAAGACTAATAGCTGCTCAGAAATGGCCTTGCTCTTAAATGGTACTTGTGAATTTTCTGCCGTTTGCTTTGGAACAAAATGGATTCAAAATGACCCTCGGTTAAATAGTCTTTAATGAATGTTTTAGCTCTCTTTGCAGACGCTTCTGAACACATCCCTGTCTCTGAAATACCCCGGCACAGCACTGCCATGAACTGGTGTCTGCATTTCACAGGCAGGACAGGTTAAACCCCACACCTTAAGAGAATCTCTCTGCATATCAGGAACAATTGCTTATCTGGAGCTGGTTATCTGCTCAGACACATTCTTGTGCACCAGAAGGGGACAGAAGCCAAAGGAGCTCCCAGGTCACCCACCAGTCAGCTCCATCCCCAGCAAACAACACATTCACATTACATCAACACCCCAGACCCTGAGCCCAAAGACACTCATAGAGCAGAAGCAGAGTAGCTCTAAGTGAAAAAGATCTTCCAGGTAACCTGCAGCTCTCTGAAGAGCACACACAGCATTCCCAGGGAGATACAGATGTTTTCATGCCACCATTTATTCTCAGCAGAAACCTCATCCTAGTACAGACTGGCAGAAAGCAAACAAGTGATCTTGAACTACTTCAGACAACGTAATCAAACTCTCCAGCTTTCCCTAGCTAAGTAAGTGTGAGGGAAGAAGAGGAGCCTCCTGCTCCATCTCTGCATTCAGGACAGATCAGACATTGAACATTAGCCTTGCTCCTGGAATCACAACCAGCATTTTCCCAGTAAATCCTGCCTGGATAAGCACAGAAAGACCAAACACAAGAGCAACATCCCACAGTCTCTTGGAGCTCGTTGACTCCCCAACAATGACTCTGTATTTAATTGTACTGGGTGTTTCTTAGGCAACAGCAGGCATTCCTCAGACTCCAGAATGAGACTTGGGAGACAAAGATTTTCACAGAAACACACATCTTTATGAATCTTCTTTAGTTAAACAAGTAATGCTGGATAAAAACAAGGTAGTAGTTCTTGATTTAACTCTTGCCTAACCTAAAGCAAGCCACAGGAGAACCTGCTGAGCAGGGAAAAGGATCATCCAAAGGGAAGAGCTCTTTAAAATGAATGAGCCAGCAGTCGTGATGGGGTGAAGTGACAAGTGACCCTGAAATCCTGCCACGTAAGTCAAACTAAACTGACTCCAAGATTAAAAACATGCTTTTGATATATGTCGATACCTGCTAAGCTGAGGAGAAAGTGGTCACAGGAGCAAGAGTATTTCCTTTTAATCATTGCACACCCCTGGGCAGCCTTCCCCTGGGGCACGCTTCAAGGGGATAAAGAGCTCAGTTTGTGATCAAAGAGGTTTGGAGGAAAATCCAAAGCGAGTCCTTTGAGGTTCATCTCCTGCTCATTCGCATGCACCCTGCACCACTCTTATCGTGCTTCTCCTTCCCCGATTGTTGAGGACAGGAGAACAAAGATACAGGCAGGAGAGATAAGTCCAGGGAAGGAGCACATCAAATAGCCACGTCGTTGGTAGGCACAAAGCTGCAATTCTCCACAGGCAGGCGAGGGGGAGGCAGCAGCTTTGCAGAAACCCCACGCTCCCCAGTGGCTTTAGTTGCAACCACAGGAGCTCAGAAGGCAGCGATTGAAAACTAAATGAACATCAGTGTGCCAGCCTTCCTCACACGGGCTCTCCTCAGCAGCTGGGGCAACAAGGGCTGGGCACTGCTCTCTGCCCACAGCCACTGGCCATCACACTGCACCACTGAGGCTGATAATCGACAGGCTGACACCTCAAGGAGTATTATTCTGCTTGTGTGCAGCACAAGGCTGGGGCTTCTGCACTCTCCTGGGGCCAGGGAGGGGAAAAAATGCCCCAGCTCAAACATAATTAGCAAGGCCAAGAGAGAACTCGTTAGATACAGCAGGAATAATAAGTGCAGGAGATAGGAAGCAGTGGGGGTTTGGTGGTTTGGGTTTTTCTTGTATGAACTGTAAATAGAAAAGGGACTGATCTGGGCTCTGCTTCAGCCGTATCCTTCAGACCACATACAGGTGGAGATGCAGAGCTCTGACTGTTCAGTGGTGACCTGACAGTGCTGGGTTGACATCTGGATGATGTTAAGGGTCTCTTCCAATCACCATTCTGTGTTTCTATGGCTGTGTTTTACTCCTAGAAACATTTGAGACAGCAGTTTAGGGAGAGGATTCACTGTCTCATGGAGGGGCCAGCTCATCAGAACCAGAAGCAGGCAGGTGATGCTGCCAGGCTGCCCATCACCCAACTCTATATACCCCAAAGCACGACAGCTGTTCAGCCATAAGGGGTTAAGCAAGGCAGGAAGACACATGATGTGAAGCCCAAGATATTTCTCAATTGAGGGCTCACTAATAATCCAAAAGGGGATGCACGGGACCAGACCTGTATTCCAGCACAGCTATCAACCTCAGGCCAGACTGTGGGCTGGTCCCTTCAGGGATTAGCAATTAATGAGATAAATGTGATAGCAGAGAAAGTTCTCAGGGGAGCTCAAGGCTACGCAGCACATGAAAGACAAGAAATTCTAGCAATAAAGCTGTTATTCTTGGTGGTTTTGACAAGTTTTTCTAGACACCAAAGCACTTCCATTTCTTACATAGGCTGGAAATCCTCTGCAGCTCCTCTCATCATCTAGGATGAGAATCTCGGGTTTTATTTCTAAAGCTCAGCTCATACAGTATCTGCTCTGTCCACAAGAAAATCTCAGTCCAGTAAATTGGATTTCCAAGGGAACACTCCATGCATCCTACAACTTTTAAATGAAATACAGAGAGACTAGCACAATACATTTCTGTCTGAGTCAGTGATTAGGTACCTGCAGAGTTAAAGACCAGCACCTCATTTTCTACCCTAAATTTGTCCACTTTCAGCTTTCCACCATTACCAAAAAGCTGTTTCAGAAACTATTTCCCCCTCAGGTGCTCACCAGCCAGCTGAACATCTGCATGTGGCCCCAGGGCAGAGCTGCACAACACACACACTGCCCCTTTACAGAAGGACAATCAATACCTGGCCCTCTCCATCTGAAACTACTGCTGATTGAAGAAGACTGAAGCAGGCTGCAGCTGATCCCTCACAGTCTGATCTTTACTAGATGAGGAACAGTGGACTGGTCCAGCATGGAAAGCTACTTGACAACATCTGTAAAGTCATTAGTGCAGGTCATGCAACTTCATTTTCCCTCCTGAATCCTGGTGTCTTCAGTTCAACGTGGGCTGGCACCTGCTTGCAGGATTTACAGCAAAATATCATGAATCAACAGCAAAAAGAAACAGATCTTTTACAGTTTTGTCTCTCGTTCAGATCAATGGACTATCGGAGTAAGAAGCATTTTATGTCCCATTAAATCATGCTCGAGCAGCTCCTGGTAAATCATGCTCACAGAACTCTAAGTTTTGAGAGGCTGGGGAAAGCCTCCAAGCTATGGCCCTGGGTTTAATTTAAGGACCTCACTGAGCTCTCACTGCTAAGTGTCACTTCTCCTTAAGAGGGGAGAAAGGAGCTTTACTCCACCCTGGGTCCACGGCTCAGACACATCCTTTCCCACTGCAGAAAGTGACCTCTGACATCAGATCCAGCACAGACCTCTGCCCAGCATGTCCCATGGAACACCTCCCAGTCTCCTCCCCACCCACCCCACAAGACAACTGGAAGGCAGGTGGGTGCAGAGGCCACAGCACCACTGGACTGTGGACACTGGACCTTCCCTGGCTCCAGGATCTTTATTCAACATGAAGCCCAAGTTTCCAACTGGGAAGAAAACACACAAAATAAAATATATTTACTGAGGACATTTTTTACTGTGAATTCCTTGCAGTTACTGCTTTATGGGAGAAGCCATTCAGAAACAAATGAAGGATGAGAAGGGGAGATGGGGGAAGGGGAAATATGGCTCAGTTTATGCTGAACAGCTTGGCACACATCAGGCCCTATTAATCAAGTCAGCCAATTTCAACACAGACCGAAAATAAATAAATAAGGCAGGATTTGCTACTCTGTGTGTCTCTCTGCCTCTGCATGCTCTGAACGTTTGTTTTACACTCAGCACACAGCTGTAAATCTGCTCCTGGGTGCAGCAAGTGAGATGAGGGTGTTTATTGGCTGTCTCAGTAACAGCAAAGGGCTGTCATATCGCTCCTGCTCCGGGATCCCACTGCAGAAAAATAACCTTGAATCACAGCAATTACTCCTGGGGCACAGAGAGGCCACAACAGGGCAAGTGAGATTTAAAAATCCTCTTCTTCCTGCTCAGGGATTTAACATGTTGCTCTCTGTTACTCAATTAACACCTACCAGCTGTCTTCAGGGTGCAGAGGTATTTCCATCAACCACCTCCAATCACAGTGTCCAGTGAGAGGCAACTGAGACCCAAACTCACCTTCCCTACCCCAATCCAAACCATTTATCAGTGCAAGTTATGAACAACCTGGAACACAGACTGTTTCAGGACAAAACAGGCACCCACCTGCCTGCTCCTTCAGCTCCAGATCAAGCCAAACTTCTACAGAGCAGACAGGGCAATTTTATGCTGATAGTGTCACTTTAGTCAGACCATGTTGTGGTGCTGCTTCTCCTCTGGATGGCAGGTAGCACCTTTAGCAAAAAAACCCCACAATTTAAGAGACAATACTGATTTATTTCCTTCCAAAGTCCATAACCAGAGTCAATGGGACCATTATTTCATACTATGAAAAAAAAAAGAGCAATAGCATTCAGACATCAGTCCAGAGAGGTGCCAGACAGAGATGTGCAGCTTGTTTTCCTCCTTGTACCACAAAGCACAAGTACTGAAAGATCCCATCACTAACCCCATCAAAAAATATATTCATCAGTGGCTCTAAAAAACCATCTCCCACCTTCCATGGTATACCTCAGCCAGGAATACCTCACCCATCCTGAGAGCACACACATCTATTTGGCACAGAACCTCAGATCTTTAAGCCTGTCATCTTTTTTTCCTCATTTGTGCCTTTTGTATCACCTCTCTCTCCCCAGTTCCAACATAAATATGCCTATCAAAATTTTAAGTGGAGATCAAATGCCATTAAGTATAGCTGTCCTCATTTCCAGTGAGGAGGCAGAAGTCCATAAATTTGAAAAGCCTTCTTTGGTCAGACGTGCCCTGCTTTTCAAATACAGCCAATCTTTCCAAGATGATCCATCAGTAACCTGATTTTCTTAATGATCTATTTCTAAAAGATTGTTCTGGAATGCCTCTTAGCCAGCCTGGAGCCTTCTGGGGCCATCTCCCCACCGAGGGATGGGGGTGCAACAAGGTACAGAGGTTGTCTGCCAAGATCCAGAGCGAGATGAGCTGGGAGGACTATCAGGAGGTAAAGAGGCATCAGAAAAACCCTGCTGAAGGAAAAAGTAGCTGCTGCTGCACATTCAGAACACAGACTAAGTTTTAAATTACAGTTTTAAGCAAGATAGAAAAAAAATCTAACATCACACCTGCTGTGCCTTAAAACACTCGGGTAAAACAGTCTCACCATCTGTTTTGAGACCTATTTTTGCCTTGTACAGAATCACACAGACACAACATTTTGCCATGAGCTGTTTTCTTCCAGGCTGCTGTCACCTCAGTGCTACCCAAGGCACAGTCTAGAGAGCAGGAGAAGGTTCTGCTTCCAGATTTTCCCATTCAGCCTTTGGTCTGCAAACAAACACCCCGGAGCTGATCTCCACCACAGCCACACCAGCATAAACCCTTCTGCAAAGCTCACTTCCAGCTCTGCACTTGGCTTCTTACTGGTTGGGATGCCACTGCAATGGCAAGTGAAGCCCAAGTCCCAGAAATGCCAGTGAAAAACAAAACCTTCTGATAAAAGGAAGCACTCAAACCTGAGTGCTGCTACCCTACAGCACATGGGAAGCAGCAATGTGCAGGGGTCCTGGGCCAGACCACAGTGCCTAAGCCAGAAAGCAGAAGCCATATCAGAGCCTGGAAAGAGGAAAACCATCCTCCCCAAGCTGCATGTTTATGGGGGAATGCACCTCCAACCAGCAACTCAGAACAGCAAAGACCAAGGGGACACCAAAGGCAGTTTAAGAATTTTACAAACAGCTTATATTTGACAACCAAGAAGAGCTTTCTCTAGTCTGTGCACAGCAGGAAAGGGCAGCAGCATGCTAAAAAATCCCCCAAAGTCCCTCCCTACAGAACGGAGCTACTACTCATCCCTAGTCTTTTTGAACACCAGTGCAAGGTAACTGTTGTTAAGAGAAAGAAGCACATCCTATTTGGAGACATAACTGCAGTGCAGGCTTTAAGTTTCCCACCTCCACCAGTGCAGGAACTGTCACTATTTGATATCTGAAGAGGTGATGAAGAACAACACACACAAATGCCCAGAAGTGAATTGCCAGCAGACCAGGAAAGTGGAAGTGCAGGGTAAAATCTTGGTATCACATTAGAGAGTAAGATTTTCTTTCTTTCGCCCTGCTGCCATTCAGCCCTCTTCATCCTACTCACTGCTTTGAGGCCCCCCTCTATATAGCCCAGTATGCCAAGGATGTGATGTAGTGTCTGTCACAAGCAGGATGGTCAGACTCTGCTCTGGATGGATGTCAAGTATGAAAAAAAATACTCACAGAAGAAAAGGTCAACAGAATAACAAGAGGCTGCTTTTTTTTTGCAGCCACTGGAACAATTTAGTGGCTCTGACTCATGGCTGGCACAGGTAGGGATCAGGCAGCATCACATGAGGTAATTTTTGAAGCACACAGCACCACGTGGACTGATGGCCACACACATGTACTGGACCCACAGCTTCTGCTGCCACGTGGCAGAGGGTCTCAGGAGCAGAAGCCTCGATGGGTGCCCCAGCTGACTAATGAGCAGTGTATCTATTTAACAGCTACATCATCATTAGCTCTGAGCTGGGCCATTACTCATCCCTGCAGAAAGGCCCTTCAGGGCTCTTCAAGACACAATTCTCCCACACTGCATGAAGGTGACATTCCTTCTGCATGTCCTTTTCAAACGCCAGCAGCAGGATGAAGAAGGTTGAACACCCATAGTCTGAGGAATGCCCCAAGAGCATTCTTAGAGCTCTAAGTTGCTCCCATATCCTACAAAGATACCCCTCTAGCTACTTATGGGGGTCCTACCAGAACCCTCTGCATCTTTTTTTGTATGGTGAACCACAGCAACCACTCATGAACTGGGCAGACAAATAGGCAAGAAAATCTGTGCCAGTTGTACAGTGGCACATAACAGGGAACCCCAGACCCTATGTGCCTGTGGATGCAAAGAGGGTAGAGAAAGAATGTGGTGGTTCTGATGAGGGAGACCACACATCTTCAAAAAAGAAGATCCTGATGACAGGTTTTCAAAGATTTCCTCCTGTCCTACATAGAATGGGTAGGTTTCCCCTCCACACAAACTCTATTTTTAATTCTGAGCACCCAGTAGTTCCCTAGTCTGGCTCCTGACATATAGTTATTAATCATTTCTTTGCTGGCCATCACACAAAATAAATCCAACTAACATGCTTATCAGGAGCTTATCCCTTCCTGACATTTTGTTCTTGTTTAAGGCTTGAGGGTTTGAATATTTAAATAGGCAAATATTCTTTTGATTAGTAGAATAAATGATTCTTGTTACTTACTGTCCTTAAAAACACTGTTAGCATCACGAAAGTGCTCAACTACGTTGGCACAGCTTTTACAGGATTTTGGAAAATTTCCTATAAAATGTGGTTCAGCAGCAGAGAGTTCAACTTAATAAGCTCATACATTTTTAAATGCCTTTCCTGCAATGATATATGGAACTGTAACATTGACGTTAAGGGTGCATACGACACAACTTGGGTAGAATTTCTGCACGTTAAGCAGAATTCTCCCCCAAATTACTATCACATATATTACTGTTTTACTAAGCTCTTAGTAAGCAGGCTGGAGCAAACGTTGTCTTGCACTGCTTGCAATTATCAACACATCCCTTACACCCTTTGGTTCTCAAAACCACCCTCCCCAAATCCAACTTAGTGACAGTTTTACCCTGTTGGACACAGCATCAGGACTCTCTGGTGGAGCAGGTCAACACGGTCTGGTTTGGGATCCCACAGCCAGCCTGTGGCCCAGATCACCAGCTACACACTCAGTACAGATTCACAGAATGGTTTGGGTTGGATGGGACCTTAAAGATCATCTCATTCTGAGCCCTCTGCCACTAAAGCAGCTGCACGAGTAATGTCACCCACTGGGTCTGCTTCTGTGCCTGCTCCTCATCACTCCCACAGTGATCACACACCTAGGGCTAGACACCTCTGTCCTGTATGCCCATGTTACAAGGAGGTGAAGATGCCTCCCCCAGGGCCACCTGGACATACCTGGACATACCTGGACACCACAGGCTTCCACTCAGAGCTGGGGACTCGCTGGTAAAGAGTCTTCAGGAGAAGGAAGCTGCTCTCCCCTTAATTAAGGTATCAATGATTTAAGCACCACATGCTGTTGCTCAAAGTTAACATCACTGCCCCAAATGAAGAAATGCAGAAATCAGTCAACCCCAAGGTCAGCCAGGCTCAGGAACAACACCCACAGGTCCTGCTGCAATGGCTATGCCAGTCTGTTGGCCTCTCTGTCATCCCAAAGTGCATTAAACAGGGAGAAAACTCAGGAGTGTGTTCTAGTCTGTTTTAAAACAGGCCCCTCCAAACAGAGCTGATGGCTGAATATGTTGAAATAGGCACGGACTGAAAGAACAGGCTTTCAAACTGCTCATCTGGAGCATTGTACAAAGATAAACATCATCACACCAAAGCCAGAAGCACCCTGAGCTCCTCCGTGGTGCAGACCCTGAGCCACCAGGCTGCAATGCCAGGGCTTCCCCCAAGCAGCCCCCATGTCTCCAAGGAAGGGCTGGCACTGCCAAGCAGAGGAACACTGACTCTGCTGCACAGGGGTGACTAAAACCTCAACAGTTACAACTGCTCAGAGATCATGGGACAAGAGGCACTACTGTAAAAATGAGAATTAGCAGTGTAGGTCTTGACATCTCTGCTAGAGGTGTCTACTGCTCACACAGCCCAGCGTGTAGACACCAGACTGGATGTGGCTCATTAAGAGACATCTAGACTAAGGCAGAAGTCAGGCTCCCTTTGAGGTCACAAAGAGACACTGCCACTGCCAGAGGATAATTTATTCCACCCCTCAATCCAAAGTGTAAGGATCCTGCTGGCTGGTAGAACAGCCCGATGCAGTGATTTTTTTTGTGGAGGATTTCCACCTTTTGTGTTCCCTGCTCCCAGGCAGCCCTAGACTGAGTGTTCAGAGCCCATCAAACCAGTGACTCCATGGTGGCAATCACAGCAGCTCTACCCACGAACTCCCAGCTCTCCTCAGGTAGGGTCTCTGCTGCAACCTTAACCTGCCCAATGGAAAATTAAACCCTTGGTGTCTCCACCTACCACAGGAGCATCTCAGCAGAGTAGATCTCCAGGATCTGACATTCCCAGGTCATACTTAGGGCAATGCATAAGAGAAGTGGCCAACACTTGTGCTGCCTGGAAGAGAGGGTGGAGTGATGCCACTGCTGGAATAGCCAGTATAAAAATGATGAACTGAAAAGGCACAGCAAATTGTTAGAGAGAGTTGTGTTTTGTACTAACAGATCCACTCTGCTGAGGGGTTTATGAAGTGGGAAGATGAAAAGCTTTTTAAACCTTTTCTGTTATGTACAGAAATCTCTGTATATATTTACTTAATCTGTGTCAGAATCTGAAGAGCCTCAGCAGAGTGCTGCTCAGCCCTGTCTGCCAAGCTCCTGCATGGTGGAAGTCACATGAGGAGAGCTCCACAACTCCAGCATCACAGAGCTGGCACTGCCACAACCTGCCCCTGCAGCACAGACCACTCACCCAGCTCATGAACACACCATTTAGTAAGAGATAAGCACTGCTTCCTTTGGAAAAAAATCCCCAACCAGACACAAGAGGTATCAGAAGAGACAAAAAAACTGAGGTTGACTCTGACCTTGATTTGCATTTCTACTCATATTCCAACCTCAGGTATTAGTTAACTGAATGCAATTAAGCAACTATAAATACTGGTGCCCCCTTAAAGGTAAAGGATATTACACATGGAGAATACATATATATATGGAGAATAAATATATATGGTCAGTAAACTTGAAGGCCACATGAGTGAATAGTGACAGAGCTCAAAATCCACAACTGGCCACACTGTCTGGACTTGTTTTTTTTTCATGCAACACTTTTTTTCTGGTGCAGGCCAAGCATCCACTCCACCATGCCAGAAGTTTCCCTCTCTTCCCCAGGTGAAGATCCACACCACCCCTCTTACTCTATGGTTAGATTTGCTCCTCTATGGGTTGCATTCTCCACCTTGGCCAAAACAAAATACAGGAGAGATGAACCTGGGAGACAAAGCTGACTGGCTCAGAGCCCGAGCATTCAGGGAGCAAGGTCATCCAGTTTAGCCCAGTGCAAAACAGTAACACCATTTCATTACCTATTCAGCAGGTTAGGGATGGATCCAACTCACTGCAGGCAGACAAACATGAGCTGAATAGCTACAGGGTTCAGAATAAAAACCACCACACACCAAAATAACCCAATGTCTTGTGTCAACTGACCCCCCCAGCCCCACTCTACTGGTATTTCCAGCAATGAACTGGAGATGCCCCACGAGTTGGGTGTCATGATCTTCTTGTTACATCTATTCAATGCCTGCCTTTATCTGCAGAGATCCAACTGACAGCAGATAAACAACAACCAGCACAGACACTTTAGAAAGTCTTTCACTATTATTTAAACCCAAAGAACATGATTTAAGGCTGTAGATTTGTTTGCTGTCACAACAGGGACACTAACAGGAGTGTCTAAAGCCTGCCACACTTGAGACATCAGCTCCTTTCTCACCCTGACACCAACAGCCCCCAAAGGAGACAGATGTAGACTGCAGCTTCAGGTTCAAGGTACAGGCTGCCTTAGAAGGTTCATTTTTAGGCCATGATATATTTGATATGAGTAAACACAAAGAGCAAACCTGCATGGAAATACACAGAACAACACATGCCTGCACCTTCCTGACTCACAGCACACACACCAGAGGTCTGGCTGTACACCTGAGAACCACACAGCAGGGAAATTCAGGAGTTGTCTCCCCCCAACTCCTCACCTTGTGAAAGTCATCTGGTTCTTGCCCACCTCCCACAAAACCCAACACAGACCCTTCTCCCAGCTGCACAGTCAAACACATCCAAGGTTTGGCTCCTCTTGTCTGCCTGCAGCCAGCAGCTATTCACAGGTCCCCTCCCAGCCCAGCTCACTCTCTGCTTTGCCACGGAAAACCAATATGTACTTTGCATTAATGCAGCTGAAAACCTGGGAGGTAAATTCTTATATATCAATGGTGAACTGATTGGATTGAATGATTTACTCATGACTGGGCAGCAAAGCATCGTGGCTGAAATACAACGTGTTATAAATCAAGTTCCAACCTTCTGCTGTCTACACACAGTGCACACACACACACAGGCAGGTTCAGGCTCGCTCAGGTTTCCTTGATCCAGTCCTACAGACAGATTCTGAGCTGTTACTTACAGATCTGTATTGCTTTTTGTCTTTAAATCTCTGCAGGGCAAGAGAAATTTTGTACATCCTCCTGCACTGGTGACAAGTAATTCCACAAAATAAAGCTATTCATTTCCAACAAGCTTCATTCATGTTCTGCTCACAAAAATAAAGCATCTCCAGGAAATGAATTGATCTTCATTTGGCTTTTGTAAAGATTATAAACAAGCTTAAAAGCAAGGATGTGTACAGCCTGCCAGTCACACTGCCACTTCCCAATCACACTCCATTCATCGATGGCTATTTTAGGTGGTATTTTGCTGATTCAGTTGCACATGTCTTCTTGTAAAAGGGATTATCAATATTAAATCAATTGTGTCTACTCCCCTATGAAGTACAAGGAAAAAAGAAACTATTTTCTACTGCCCAAGCATCTTAAAAGACCTAGTGCTGTCTGGTACAGCTCAGTGTTTAGAGATTCAGAACAGAAGATTCTCATAAACTATTTCTGAACATTGAAGCTCTAAAACTCCCACATTTCCCCAGGAAACTCGATTTTAAAGCATCTACCTTACATCCAGTAACAATTTTTTTCAGAAATGTTGTGCTTTATATTTCAGAATTAGGCTATCAAAATATGCATTACAATTTAAATAGTTAGGGATACATGGGCATTTCTAAATGCTCACTGCTTACTCAGCAAGTTCTAACAGGAAATTATCTACAAAGTTATAAAAACAGAACATGCAGCACAGGATTTATTTTTTCTGAGAGGCTCTTGTAATAAAGTGATTAAGTTCAGACAGATCTAAGGGACATAAAAGCCAGAGCAATTATGAGAGTCACATCCACTTACCCATTTCTCCCCATGCACACCAGCTATTTCACATATCAGAACAGAGTCACTGAGATCTCCTTGGTCTGGGATTTATTGAACACCACAGTTTGGGGACAGAGGAGACGAGAAAAAATTCAGAAGTGAGCTCTCAACCTATTTCCAAGGATCCATGCTTTGTGGCTGACTGACCTTTGAAACAAGTCACTGACTGCAGGCCAAGTTCTCCTCCAACACAGCCACCCTTCCCACAGAGCTGCACTGCTTCCACAGGCAGCTGTGGATGCTGGAGAACTAAATAAATGACTTCAGGACTGGGGCTGTCAGGACACCTGTGTTTGACCCACACCTCCGCCTGATTCAGCTGGGGCCACAGAGCCCATTTCAAAGCTCCCCTGGTAAAAGAAAAGCTGCTCCACAAGCACAGGGAAGCAGATCAGTAGCACAAACACACAAGCTTTAATTTCTTTGGAAGCCAGCTTAAAAGAAGTGTATCCAAAGCTTAATTTGGTTCATTTCTTTTCATAAGTATAATTTAGTCAGAGGTATTTATGATAAGGCAGGTATTTTTCAGTGCTGGAGTTCAGAAGAGCACAAAAGCAACTTGTTAAATTACACTAATCCCATCCTCTGCCAATGCCTGCATTTAATAACTCATGTTTACATTAGTAAATGCTTTATAGCACACTTCATAGAAGTCTTCCCTGAAGCATCATTTTCTAAACTTACAAGAATAGGGAATCATTTTGTCATCAGGAAGAGAAAATTGACAATTAGTGGAATCTATTGCCCAAAATAAACGAGGCACCGTGGCCATAAATCCAGATGACAGGACGCAGCACAGTGACAGCAGAAGAACCTCCTGACAGCCTCCAAACAAACCCTAGGGTTCCCTTCTCAAAAATCACTTTCTTACCAACTGAGTTTAAAGATGAGACTGGGACTTTTAAGCAGCAAAGGCTTTTGACAAACTCCTGACTCCACACACAGCACATGCAGTTGTCAGCCAAAGCCCTTCAACCACTTGTACTTCAAAACAAAAAGACCAAGCTGTCCTTTGTCCCTGTATAATTCCAGAATAGAAACAAACAAACAAATTAACTCTCTGAACTTCTCAGTAGGAAGGCAAACACTTTCAGTTCTAGGGTGATTTTTGACAGCTCTCAGTGGATCCAACCCTCCCTGCATGAGGAAGGCACCACAGTGCTCTGCCCCCAGGAGATGGCTCCCTCTGAGAGGGCACAGCAGTAGGCATTAAAAATTAACAGCAAATACCATGTGCAGCTGGAAAACTACATCTTTAGAGACTTTACTTGCCCAGTTTTCAAGAAAAAGAATTACTGGAAGTCTAATAGCAATCTCTCCACACACACATATTGGTATGCACTGAGGAGTAAAGATCAATACCAGTATTTATTCAATAGCATGCTGGTTTGCGTTAGCACTGGAAATGAAATGCAGCAGTAAAGCAGCTTTTTCCCTCTAGTGCAAATCATCCAAAAGTCATGAAAAGTTGCAGAGTGTCCCTGGAGAGACAGGCAGTGCCTGCACACCCAACAGCAATGGTGGCTCTTTGGATCACAAGCACCTTAATGATGCCAGAGAAACCCAAAATCAACTTGTTTCAGGTTTGAGGTTGGGTTAACAAGCATCTTCCTACCCCCATCACCTTCAGAGCAGAGCTGGGACAGATTTGGCACAGTCTTAGGGGTCCCTTTGGAGACCACTGTGCAGCCCAGCAGAATAAAAACACCTAATGCTGCACAGACAGAAACCAGTCAGGTCAGCAAACACCCACCAACTGGCTCTGAACTGCAAAACTGACTGAGTTTTGGTGAGGCTTGTTCCAAAGCACATCTCCTTTATGACAGAGCTTTGACACTGCTACTCACTGCTTGATTTCATTCTCTTCCTCAGCATTCTCAGGTGGCATCTTGCCAGGTATTGGAAGTCATTATTTTTCCTTCTTTTTGTGTCTGAAGCCAAGGACGAGAGTGTTTTGCACAAAGCACTGGATCAGACCCACAGCTATCTAATAGAAGATACACCCACTTGCTATTCAAAGAGGATTTCACATCCACAAGTCTTTATTTCTTTTTCTCTTTCTTCTTCTTCCACCTTTCTTGATTCCTTGCAAGTGTTTCCTTCAGGTATTTGATGAAAACCCACTACACCCTGCCTCTCTTTTCTTGCTATTGTTAGTGAGTAGTACTGAAAAAGAAAAACAATCAAACAAAAGCAAAGCAAAACCCTCTTTCCAACATCTTGTGCACGGGAGAAAGAGCTCTTTTGACCTCCTTTGTTTAGAATAAACAGCAGTAAGTATAAATAAAACAGTCATGAAATCTCCAGCAAATATCAGAGTAATTCAAGGAGTTTGTTTTTGTCATCTTAAGGACAGTCACATTCATGACTTCCCAAAGATGTACTTGGTTTGGGGTATAAAACCAAGATCCAGTTCTCTGGCCCTGCAGCATCCCAATAACTTGAGTGAAGACTGAGATCCAAAGTTCTCAAGGCAGAGGGCAAGAGGCTCCCCAGGGGGGAGGAGAGATCACAAAGGGAGCAGTCCCTCCTGCTCCAGCCTGGTCCCTCCAGCTCAAAACATGCTCTAGCACCCCATGGGTGTGTGCTGAGAGCCCCAAAGGGCACACACACATAGAAATCACAGCAAGAATGGATTTAGCTCCTTTCAGTTGGGAAAACTGTGGAGCAAGAATGGATTTAGCTCCTTCCAGTTCAGCAAACTGTCGAACAACAGCCCAAAGTCTTCTCTGAAACTGTTTTTCCCACCATATCCCAAAGAAAGACATTCAACTTGCCACCACACAGAAGCCTCTGCTCATCAACCAGCAAAGGCAGATGGTGCTCAGCAGCCCAGGAGCTCCCAGGCTCCCCAGGAAGGCAATGGGTGGTTCAGCCACCAGTCAGTCATCACAATGAAGTGTCTCGAGCCCCAAACACAACAGTGGGAACAATTCAAATCAAGCCACTGCTACCTACCTGCTCACTCTTTCACAGTGGCTTCCAGTTGAGGGCCCAGCTCCACCCAGGACACTGGTCCAAGGCCACGTGCCCAGCAAATGCAAACCTTCCAGCAGGTGCTCAATGTGACAACACAAAAGCTGGAGATCCAGCTCCCCAGACCCACTGTTAAGGTTTTCCCACAGCCCAACCCTTAGACAGGACCCCCAGGGCAGGCAGGAGGAAGGGGCAGAGTCTCCTGCAGAGCAAGTTCTCAAAAGATCAGAAAAACCAAGCTGTGGGAGTTGCTCATTACTTACACTGGTTTTTGCCTCCTCCCTTTAATACCTCAAAGCTTTCCTGCATGAGGACAGCTGTGGAGAGATTTGCAGCAGCAGGAATATGTCATCTTCAGCCAATGATTCAATAGTCCTAACAACTGTGGGTATTATTTTTCTTAAATCTACTCCTTAATCCCATAATGCCATAAAATACCAGGGAATTAGAGCTTTGCAGGATTCCAGAAAGGAACAGACTTTTAAAGAGATAATGAGACCTCCACATTTCTATGAGATAGGATTAAAAAGAGAGAATAGGGAAGACAGAACGTACCAGATAGGAAGATTATTTCATCCTTTTCCTTAATATGATTTCTTCAACCTGAAGCATCTGCTAATTCCAACTATTGGAGATTTGATAGTGGATAAGACAGACAGGCAGATGGATCTAACATGGCAATTTTTGTTTTCCTGCTCCATGTAGGAGGAGTACCCTTAAAACATCTATCACAGAATAAAATAAAGCAGCATAAATTCTAGTATCAGAGTAGGAAATTTAGCAGCTCCAGAGATCCCATGTAAATATGCTTCACTTTCAATAAAGAAAATAACTTGTCTTCTGAAACCCTGCCCATCCTTCATAGGCAAGCAGAAAATGCTGGGAATTGATCAGCAATCAACCCCCCAGATCAGCCTCGTCCTGTCAGTTTGTACAGACAATTAAAGTAAATATCTTTTTTTAATTGAGATCTGCTGATAAATCCTGCAGTCTGCAGGCAGCACCTTGGGTACTTCATTCTAGAAGCAGCAACTGTTTTCCAGCACACACAGGAATCTCATCTTAAAGTCCCCCAAAAAACCTAATCAAGCAATAAGGTCCCTTGCACCTAAATACTCATCTTCCCTTATTTTAGCCACAGGAGCAGCTTTCTCAGGCATCCAAACTAACTCCATTACCTGACTCTCTCTACAAGCACCTTGCACCACATACCCATCATCTCTCCTACTCAGCAGAAGGCCAGGATCAGGATCTCAGGATGTCAGGGGTTGGAAGGGAATCTTCAAGTCCGATTCCCCAGCCAGAGCAGACCCATGGAACAGAATCTCATCCAGCACAGGGCTGACAGGCACACAGTACAACCTGTACTGCTGTCATTTATTATCCCTTCATATATCAGAAACATCTCTGTTAGAAGGTTAAGACTCAGGTGCTGGAGAACAGCTCCCTGATCTCCCAGCACCACACTCTCCTGTCCCTGCTCTGGGAATCAGCCCAGAGGAAAGTCTGATGCTGCTCCAGCAGTGAGCAGCAGGGAAGACTTTCTGCCTTCCAGCCTAGGTGAGCAGCCTGAGTTTTTCAGAAAAGAAAAATCTCTCAAACTGCATTTGATAACCAAACCAAAGAGGATAATCCAAAACTTCAAACAGAGAGAGCACAGTTCTCTAAATCCAGACCAGTAAGGTACTGTGCCCTTGCTCCTGGAGCAGCCCTTGCCTTCTCCTATGCACCACCCAGTATCCAACCCCTCCTGGACCACTCTCTCTAGGGAAACTCACCTCTACTCTATTTGCTGCCCCTAGGCAGGGACTTAAGATGACAACAGCTGGGGTTTGGGATGCCTCCTCATTGCCAGAATCTGCCTGCAAGTCTCTCTGAGCAGGGACACTTGCACCTCAGAGCACTTAGTGGTGCTGGCTTCCCAGTTCAGGGAGTCTGAACACAGAAACATTACAAAATATGCCAGATTTCCCCTAAACTCCCCTTATTCCCCCTTGCCTTTGGCCAAAAAGGGAAGAAGACAAGTGACAACCCCTGTTAGCAACAGCCTGAGGCCAAGGGCCCTCTGAATGCTGAACAGCCTTTAGCTGAACCAAACAGGCTTCACTCTTGTATTTTAAACTAATACATGCTTTGTAATGCTTATCAGCTGGAGGGTTTTCAAGTTTTTCCCAACTAATGCTGCAATTTCAAAACCATTTAGGCTAATTTCCTTTGACTTGCATCTATTTTAATCAGAGACCAGGATACTTGACTTAAATGGTTTGTATTAAACCCATCACAGAATCAGCCATGAAACTGCACATGCAAAACAGGGAACAGATCTTCAAGCCAGGAGTAAAAAAAGCTGAAACTTCCAAATCCTCCAACTTCCAGTCTATTTCATAACCAGGCCAACTGGTCTCTTACAATACAACTGATCCCTGAAATTAAAAAAAATGGCAGCAACTCAAACACCCCAAATACACTCCTGAAGTTCTTAGATAAAGACACTAAATTATGCAGCTGCAGTTGGGACCCACAAATTCTCTTCAAAATATCAGCCCAGCTTCCAAATGATGTGGTTTTCATAAATTGCTGTGTCTGCTCTGTCCTCTCCACCAGCCTCCCATGAAATACCAGGTAGTGGCACCAAGGAAGAATACAATGGAAACCTACAAATGTCAGAAATAATCCTTTTTCTTTCCCCCAAGAGCTGAAAAAACATTACTTCTCAAATTAATTCTCACAAAGTAATGCTGGCTCTGCTAGAAGTCAGAGTTCTGGATGAGAAATGAAAATAAGAAGCTCAGACTCAGGTAAGTGCTAGAGAAGGTCTCACTTCAAGGATTTGTCATTGTGGTGGGCTTTGCATATCACACAGCCAAGGGTGCAGTTTGTACCTGCAATTCATTTGGTCCAGACAAACTGCACCAGCAGAACTGGAGGCTGGGCCTCCACTCCATTGAAAATTCATCCCAATATTTCTGTTGTCAGGGATTGACAGCCTTGGAAGCTCTGAGTGGCTGCTTGAAATTCATGAAGCATGCAGAGAAGGGAAGGAACAAAAGCTCCCCATGCTCTCCCATCCTTAACAATTTGCCAGTAGACTGGAGACATGTGGCTGCATCCCCTTGCTGAGTGATTTCCAGTGGTGTGCAGATGCCAAGCACTGGCTTTGTCACCATCCTAACAACACATTGGACATGTATCTTTCAAAATCTCAATCTGTCTCAGCTCTTTTTTTTTTCTTTTCTCTCAGAGATTTCACTCCAGGCCTGGACAAATTGACACTTTCCTATTTTGAGGAGCACTCTGCTTGCTATATCTAAAATTAACTTTATAAAGATAAACTTGCAGCATGTCTTTTCTCACATGCTTAACAGAACGATCTGGCAGCTCATTTAAACTCTATTCTTCCATGGTGCTTAGCAGGTGAACATCATCATCACCATCATCTTAAAGAGTCATTCTGGAAAACCAGCAGATACTGCTGCCTGATCCATTGGGCTCCCTTCAAAGGTGTCACTGCTCAGCAGCTGTAACTCTGACTCCTATTTAGAGCCTTTCCTCATGCCCTCCTCCTGCCACCACAGTGACCAAGAGGTAAAGCACTGCTGGTTCTTCCCTCACAGCAACCTCCCTGGGCTGCTTAAAAGATGGACAGGAGATGCCAAATGGCATCCCAGGAGAAGGGCTACACTGGGAGGAGCAGCCTGAGAGTCCCAGAGGTCTTGCAGGGATGTGAAGGAGCTGACAAGGGAGGAGAAGGGAGACCCTTTGCACACACTTACAGGGCAGGGAACACCTAAGGTCAACAGCTTGATGATCATCCCTCTGCTGATGAAAGCAGATGTTGACCTCCTGATCACATCACTACCACCCAAAACAATGAGTTGCTTTAGGAAAAGTGAGAGAGAGAACAGTGGGAAGAAATTCACTTTTTTTTTTCCCCTCATAAATCATCTTTCCAAACTATCTCAGTTTTGGCCAAGCTACATCAGTTGCTCAGTACTGAGCCTGGCCCTGTGAATGACAAGGAGGGAGCAGTATCCCAGGGGAATATGAAAGCACCCATCACCCCTGGCCCTGGGGTGACACCTAAACATGTGCACTTGTCCCTGGAGCAGCTGGTACTTACTTGGTTGGCCGATAATCTGGTATGGAACGGTCCAGGGAAATTTTCTCACTGAGGTAGGAGTTGTAGCCATATTTCTCATGTGGTCCTTTTGCTTTCTCCTCCTCCTCGGGGGACAGGGTGGCTGGGAGCCCACCTTTGCCACGTCCACCGTAGCCTTCAATGAGACCAAGTGACTTGGACAGACCTGGAGAGAAGAACCAAAAAAGCCACCATCACTGTTAAAATTCATCACTGTTATATCCAAGCTATCAAAGAAACCCAAATAAGCTGAAAATCCAGAGTGTTCTGGCTTGGTTTTCTGAAAACATTTCAAATTCTATCTTTTGGGCCCAGTGCTGGAACAAAAATGACTCAAGTCTTGGAATTCCTCACGGCTCAGGCACATTGTTCCTGACACCTCTGCTACCAGTATCCAACTGATAACCACTCCCAGGTATCTGTGCATTTATTTAGTTGTTAGGAAGATTTTTTTAGGCCTCCTTCCCACTCTCAGAGAGGTGATTACACAGAAGGGTAGATGTCCCCAGAAGGAGGACAGGTTGAATGCAGAATAAGAATAAAACAGGGCTGCTGAACTGCCAGCTGAATGAATTTTTGCTGGGTATGAACAGTGAACAGCATACAGATGTTGTGGATTTAAAAACAATTTCCCCTCAAAGCTTTCTTATCTTGCAAAGTAGAGCATTTGCAGACCTTTATCAAGTCGAAATATTTATTTATATCTGCATAGTGAAGGCAACAGGCAAAGTTCAAAACAAGCTGGGCAAGAAGCTGCACTGATGATTTGGCAGTGACTGTGGGAAGCCAAGTTGACATACGTGTTATTATTTATGATACTGACACCTGGAATTATTACAACACTGGTTTTAGCAGAGACATAAACTCTTTGTCAGCAACAACAGCTACAAAATGATGGGTGACTTTGTTTTGGACTTTAGTTTCATAGAATCCCAGCAATGTCTGGGTTGAAGGGAGCTCCAGAGCTCACCCAGTCCAACCCCTGCTGAGAGCAGGGACATCTCAACTAGAGCAGGGTGCTCAGAGCCTCCTCAAGCTCCCCCTGCAATGTCTCCAGGGATGGGGACTCCACCACCTCCCCGGGCAACCCACTCCAGTGTCCACCACTCTGCTGGGAAAGAACTTCTGCCTTAGTTCTCATCTCAATCCACTCCTTTCTCATTTCAACCATTGCCCCTTGGCCTTTCCCTCCAGGCCTTTGGAAACAGCCCCTCTCCAGGCTTTGGATCAGCTCCCTTCAGGCACTGGCAGGTGCTCTAAGGTCTCCCTGGAGCCTTCTCTTCTCCAGGCTGGTTTGTTTGCTTAGTTTTTAATACAGGATATTCCTCTTGGTTCTAGTGGCAGAGCCCTGAGTCTGAGATCTCAGAGTGTCACCACTGATGCTTGAGAAGGGACAATAGCACTGAGGTTATGAACACACTAAACATGGCCCAGCTCCAAAACCTACCATGGATCTTCACCGCCCTGGACAAAATACTCTCCCCATCTACAAGACAGATACTTAAACACTTTTTCTCCTCAAAAAGTTGTATTGTGAAGCAGCAAGAAAATCATCTATCAATGTAAATCACAGCTTGAAGCACTTGAATTACTGTTATTATTATTCCCTCTGACAAAGAACCTCTAAACAGCCTTCCCTGCTACAGAGCTTCTGAGAGTTATCGAGTCTCTCTGACCACACGGGGCTTGATTAGATTTTATCCAAGGACAATAATAACAAATCAACTGCAAGGAGCAGCTGGCTGTGGGGATGGAGAGGTACCCAGGCTGCCTTTCTCCATCTCTAGGCTCAGCAACAGCCAGAGGTGTAAGTCAAGAAAGCTGGAAAGGTGAAGCTTTCTGTCCTGCAGCAGGCCAGCAGATCACTCTCTGAACTTCCTAACCCCAAATGGCTGGAGGGACAAGGTTCACTTTGCTTGTGAAGAGAGACCAATTCCATTTCAGACAGTCTCCCATGAAATTAAAACAGTATTTAAAAAGAAAATATTCCCACAGAGAGGCAATTCTCAAAACCTGCATTTCTTTATCAAAATCAGATCTAACTCATCCACAAGATCTGAATCAGTCTCCAGAGATGCACAGCTCTGTCTTCACTGCAGTAATTGGGCTCCCCAATTACAGCATCTTGGTAAAGTCTCTGTAATCACAGACAAGGAATCTAGCACAGGAACCCCCTACACCAGTCCTTCCCTCAGTGCTCAGTGTGGTGGGCCTGAGCTGGTAGCAGCAGCAGCAGGAGGTGCCCAGATCAAGGACATCTTGCCAAGGATTCAACTGGCTGCACTGCAACTGCAGGCTGGGCACATCCCGCAATCAAACCTTCAGTCCTCATCCACCAGTGATGCAGAGTGGGAGCTGCTGGACACCACAAGGACCCCTTATTTATCTACATGTGGTTTATTACACAATAAAGAAGCACAAGGGGGTGGTGCCCACTCCATCTCTCCCAAAATACAGTCAGGACCAGGGCAGAGCCAACACAGCCCATCTGTGCCCACACACCCTCAGCTGTCACAAGGTATCAGGCTCTCCTGTGACAAGGCAAAAGAAGGTGCTGGTGAAATGAAGCCTCTCTGTTGGCTGCAGAGGCACCACAGAAATGCCAAGACATGATTTTCTATTCAGCAGCTTTGACTGACAAGCCTAGAACACCCTTAACTGTGCTATTCCAAAACCACCATCACACCTAGACACACTCTCCCCCCCCCCCCCAGCATCCACTTCTCACTCCTTGCTAAGCACATTCCCTTATTTCTACAAACTTTGCAGTTATTCTCCTACTATAAAGCCTGTCTCAGTAAGTACAAATAAATCTGTGTGACTTGATCATCCCAAGGGTCTTTTCCAAGTGGAATGATTCCATGATTTTAAACAAAAGAATCAACTGAGGTGATTTATTCACCAGTGGTGTGCAAGACCATCACCCTCCCTGCCAGCCTGGAGAGCAAACACAGCATGAGGGTCACAGAGATCAGTATTCCCAGGTGAGCTCCCAACCACCTCATCTCCAAACTGCCTTTTTCCAGCCCCTGCTTACACCACCATCCCTGCAGCAGGTCCCTGGCCCCCATCAGGAGCCAAGAGCTGCAGGTTTCTGGGTACAGCACATACACCTTCCTCCCTTCTCTGCCTTTCACAGCCTGCATGGAAATGCCTTATGGGTCTCAAAGGACACATGGTCTCTCATATGGTGTTCAAACAGCATCATGCTGCAAGTGAACGAGTAGGTGCCTCTGGTGACACAGGAGCAGAAAAAGGACATTGCCTCTGAAGCCAACTGTTCCCCACACACAACCATCTGGGTTCCAGCACAGCCTCCTGCTGGGGCCTCTTCCCAGCTCGTGCTTGGAGCATCTTCATGGCTTGAAAATCTCCAGCCCTTTACCAAACCTGCTTGAAATTGACCCCGAAGAGCCAGAAGTTACACCCAGAGATACAACGAAAGAGAAAGAGCAAAAGTGTGATCCCATCAGCTTATTTCCTCGAAGAACAAGGCTAACAAGTAAAGAGTCAGAACTACTCCCTGGTCACAGACCAAATCCTTTATCATTCTGGGCAGGCACCAAAGCAGAAGTGCTGAGCTGCTGCCAAAAAGTCTCTCCTGTTGCCTGCTGCAGCCTATCTACGGCGATAAACAGCACTAATCCCCCCCAGAAATGCTCCATCTTTGGAGTGAATTCACTCACCAGCCAGTTTTGCAAGCTCATGAGATGGTAATGAGCTGTATCAAGATGAGATGTTCAGTGTAGATCAGCCCTCTGAACAGCTGGGAGCTCTGCTCATCCTTAAGCCACGTTCACCCAACAAACACCTCAGAAATGGAAACAGGAGTTTTTTATTGGGTTTGGGTTTTTTTTTTTTACATCTCCTAAACCATCTGAGCTTTGGGACAAAAGGCATGTATTGCTTTTATACTGCAGGAATGGAAGGAAAAATAGACAGCACTTAGAGCTGCTAAGATCAGAGCCACTCCTGCTGCTACGGCCAGACATCAGATCCCCCAGGGACTGGCAAAGAGTTGGTTTTCCTCAAGTTGATATAAAAATTTAATCTCTACAGAAAAATTATTCCTAGACTGAGCACAGCTATAGTAAATGTATTATTCTCCCCTTAAACTGGCAGTATATTTCACGAGGAAACAGGAGTTTTCTAGGACAGAGGAAACCTTCAGTAAAATACAATATAATACCCTGCACAGCCTTCATTTATAAAGCACCCAGCCAAAGAGGCTCCCCAGGCAGCAGGCGTGGTGGAAAAGAATGTTCCTACATGTCAGCCTAGCTGAAGGAAAACTTTAACCCTGCTGAGGAAAATCCCTTCCTTAAGAAGGCTGTGGAAGAACATCTGGAATGGAAAGGTGCTTGAGAAACAGGGGTCCTGAGCCTTAACACTGCAGGGGGGAGAAGGGAAAAGGGTGGGAGGAAATAATAGAAGAAAGATTTCTGGAAAAGCAAACTGTTTAGTTCCATCCTTCTTTATGTCATCCTGCTACATGGGCTATGTAGAGCTCAGATTGAAATGCACATTCCTATGGGAAAGAGGAATGAATGTGAAGCCTCCTTCTCAAGAAGAAATAAACACTGTAATGGTGCTGAAAAATAAGGGAAGCATAAAGAGAAAATTAAAGTAGATGTCTCTGAAAAGTGCAGCTGCTACTAAGCTAAGAACCATGGATCTTCCAGCCCAAACAGCCCTCCCAGGGACACGTGCTCCTGGACTCCCTTCAGCCAGAGATTTGAAAGCTAACAAGAAATCCCTGACTCGGGGAATATAAAAGCAAAAAAAAATGAGGTAAATGGCCTGATACTGCCTGTGTGACCTCCCAGCGAGGGTGGAATGAGAGGCTGCAGCACAGAGGCTTTTAGGGGTGTTTTATGAGGAACTGGAATAGAGACCAAAGGGTGAAATGTCACAGGTAACGTTGGAAATGGCAGAAAACTGCTGAAGTTTTTAGCGTTGTCCTGCTGATCGCTGCAAATGCAGCCCATTAAAGGCAGGGCTCATTAAGGATAAGGGTAATTGGGAGACTAACAGGCACCAATTTTCCTTCACGGCTTTGGTAGAACCTGAGAGCTGGGAGTTTCTCTGTTCTCCCTGCAGCAGTTTTCACACCATTTTTACCCAGTCTCTGCCCAGTTTTTGTTTGGTAGGCTAAATGACACGAGTTCCTCTGACTGTGGGTGTAAGGGACACCCAGGCACTGCTCCAGGGCTGGGGATCTTGTCCAGGGAGTACCAAACACAACCACTCCATCAGCTTCCTTTGTGCTTGCTGCCTCCCCAGAGCATCCTTCTATCAGAAAGAAAATCCAAAGCAGTAGTAAAGGGATCAGAAGACAAGGGATCACTTTCCCAGGGAAAAAAACCCCACAAATAAATAAAGAAAAAACATGCTTGGCAAGCAGGGGCTTTAGCCAGACACAGACAAACTGAAAAGATGGTGCATTTTACCTGTAAACCAACATTTAATTTCTAACAAAGATCTGATGGGTGCAAAATTATTCCAGTAATTCTCAGTTCAATGAATTTGTCCAGCAGAACAGGAAGATTTCACTGAAATCACAGTGACAGGTGGGTGTGTGAGAATCAGATGCATTTGCCTGCAGCCCTGCCAGGTGAGGATGACAACGGGCTGCCCAGCACAGGCAAAGCTCCTCATTAGTAAATACATCTAAGGATGGATTCGATGAACATCTGGAACAATTTCAGCACAGCTGCCCTGACATCATTATGGGAGCAACCAAACCACATCAAGGTTTCTGTGCACCTTGTACTGGAGGACAGGAGAAGAGAGCAAACTGTCTACAGTGTCAAGTCTTGTTTGAAATGTTTTCACACAGCCATACATTTACACACATAATATGTACATACATGCACGTACTCACAATTGAGGTCTTCTTATCTATATGGAAATGTAAACACAGAGAAATTACCTTCAGAGCCAGAGGGAGGATCAGCACCCATTGCCAAGAGAATGCAGTCATCGGGAGAATTTTAAAGCCAGTCTCACCCTTTTTAGGCCATTACACTCCCAAGTGCTGTTTCCAAATGATAATTTCCAGATCAAGATTCACCTCAGGCAAAAACTAACAGAAATCCTTCAACTGGCTGAGGCTGTTCTGTTCAGAGGAATGATTTAGTTGTTTCTAAAACCTGGGACAGATCTAAACTCCCTGAAAGTCTGAAGATATTAGCAACTACCATTCTGCTTCATGGCTTTAAAATAACTTGGGGAAAAAAAAAAAAAGGCAGGATTTAGCCAGAGAACTGGTCTAGAGTCAGCAAGCTGTAGGCTAGGAAAAGCTCTTTGCAGTTGAGCTGGGAGTCTTAGACATAGATGTCTTGTTCAGATACAAAGACTGAAGGTGATGTATATATGAGAGGGGGAAATGTTCTGAAGAGCACCCAGCACGACCAGATACAATGAGACCTGAGTGGAGAGAGAACAGAGCCCAGCCCAGAAAGTCTCCACCAGCGACAGGGAGCTCAACTCAGAGGCAATACAAGTAGATTTGTATGGCTTAAACCCACCTTCTCACTAAGCATCTCTGGTGTCAGCACTCTGGGTTCAATTTCTTTTGAGGACCCTTTGTCTCCACTGTTGCTCTCTCAGACAAAATTCTCCACAGGCTTCTCCCTCCAGAACTGTTTTGCCTGGTCTCAAAAGTTCCACATGAGCAGGGCTGGCTCCTCCACTCATCTGTTTTTCAGAGGTACCTGCTGAGGCTTCAGGACAAGAGGCCAACTCTAGGCACACAACTGCTGCTCCAGATGCTCTGAGTGAGATGAATGCTCTGTACAGGAGCGAGACATCACAGCTCCTCTCCACACTGACAGCTGAGAGGGTGAAGAGAGACACTAAAAGCTTTGTCCAGCAATACATCTGCTACGAGTTATCATACAGCCACCTAAAAACTGATGAAGTATCATAAGAAGACTCTGCATTAACAGCCAACTGATTCAAAGGGGTATCAATCACAGCAGGATCTGACGTTAAAAATCTGATGCTGTTCCAGTAACTTCAGAGATCAATCCATGGTGTGTCACCATTCAGAAGACAGACAAGCTGCCTGGTCCCTGCACCTAATGGTGTATTGATTCTGCAAGCACTGAAGCACCAGCACTGAGCCTGATGGACTTTCCTGAAGCACCCAAGCTGCTCTCACCCCACCCTGACCCACACAATGCCCACTGGATGGTTTGGGACACAGGAGCTTGACTGGAGAGGCCCAGGGTAAAGGCAGGCCTGCCTATCTGTGCTGGACAGCAGTCAGCCTCTTGGGGTGATGAGTTAAGCCAGTGCCTGCAGCTCTATTTTTAGAAGGCAGACTGCAATTGAAGCAAGTCCAAACCATCCTGCTTGAGCAGCCTGGAAAGCAGCCTGGCAGGGCACATGCCCACATGGAAGTTCTGCTCAGAGGAGATGGCAGGAGCAGCCAGGCAGCTCTTCTACCCAGAGAAGTTAGAGGTGCCCCATCACTGCAAGTGTTCAAGGTCAGGCTGGATGGGTTTGTGAGCAACCACTGGAACTAGATGATCTCCAAAGGTCCCTTCCAATCCAAACCACTCCATGATTCAATGATTCCTCACTGAGGTCCACACATTCAGAGACCCAACCCAAGCATCAGAAAGGAAAAGTTAGGATACATTGCTCATTATATTACCTTCTTTAGTGCAGGCAGTTTAAGAAGTTCCCAAACTCTTCTGCCCTCAGCAGCAAAACATCACCCCTCTCCTCTGTGCTGATGCAGTGATTTGTGGGGCCATTCTGCATTCAGCTCCCTGGGTAGTCACTCCCACCATCATAAACCCGGGGTCAGACGAAGCTTTTGTTTGACTCTGCATAGCTGCTTTTATGCTCCACTGTAAAATTTAACTTCTTTGGGTAATGGAGTCAATTCCCACCCCTATCACAAGGCCACTGCATCCAGGCAGAGCTGCTGAGCCTCAGGGCCAGCACAGGACCACGCAGCCAAAGGTGGGGAATCTTGTCCCCAGAGAAACCTTGACTAGAGTTACATCTGCAGCAGGATGGGACTTACCCTGGGAACTGGAGCAGAGCCACGGGAACAAGTATGGAAACAGGAAGAGAACAGAACTCACAAAAACATAAGCCAACATTTTTTAAACCCCACTCAAAGGTTAAAAATAGTACTTTGCACTTTTAGTTCCACAAGGGATCTGTTATTTCCAGATCGTGTTTCTATAACAAGCTGTTGGTGTTTGTGGTTTCTTTTCATGCATGTTCTTGTTTTCCCTTTTGGAAAACATTGCCTCTCTCTCGAGATAAGCTGCTTGGAAAGGGGAAAAAGTTGCCATTTGGTAAGAAAGGAAATCTTAAGTGTCTCCAGAGATGGAGACTCCACAACCTCCCTGAGCAGCCCGTTCCAGGCTCTGTCTCCCTCACAGAGAAGAAGTTCTTTCTTGTGTTGACCCTAAACCTCTTGTGCTCCAACTTGCACCCACTGCCTCTTGTCCTGTCATTGGATGACACTGAGAAAAGTCTGGCTCCATCCTCTTACTCCTTGACCTTCCCCAGTCCCCAGCCTGAAGTCTGGGAAAGGAGGAGAGCACAGGGGTATTAGGAGCCCATGGCCCCAGGCAGAGCCACCTCAGTGCAACAGGGCAAGAAGTTGGTCATCTGGACAAAAAAGGAACATGGGAGTGTATCCTGCATCTTGCCAGAGGGGTCCTCAGCAGGTCTCCAAGTTCCTCCACAGGGCTCCTCTGAGCTATCTAATCCCTCTGGGCACTACCCCCAGTCTGCCCATTAAGCTGTTCTGTAAAGACCAGCGTGTCAGAGAAGGGATGACACTGCCCACAATGGGTTTTCCCAAAGGGACAACAAACATCTTGAAGCCAACATTTAATTATCACGTTAGCAGAGCTACAGGAACAGCTGAAATCTGCCTCTGCAGCAAGAGGGCACATGCTCCCTCCTGCTAATTGTTCTACTGAGCTCTGAACTTATTCTTTAAGGTCACAAAAGTCTATTTTACAGGGTTGTGCTTAGTGCATTTAAGTTCTTTGATAATTCTTGCTGTGTCTGAGCTCAGATGGCATTCTCACCCAGCGCCCAAGCCAATTTGTTGTTGGTTTACTGGTGTGTGTTCAGGGCTTTCAGACACACAGGATGCCCCAGAGAGCACTTCTGCTCTTCAAATTTCTTCCCATCTGTTTGTGCTTTGCAAATAGGTCATGGGGGTGACACACCATGGCTCACCACATCTATGGACAGAAACAAAGGCACTAATCTGGTGATCAGAGAGAAATATTCTGCACTGCAGTGCCTTTACACATCTGCATTCTCCAAACACAGCCACTGTTAACAGACCCAATGTGTTTTATGTATTATGTGTATTATTGTAATGAACTTGTAACACCCCTTAGATACAATCCTGGAATTGCTCAAGTGTATCTTAGCTGCTGTATGGTGATGGCAAGAGTTTTGTCTAATTTCAAGTCATTTGCTACCAAACACAAGTTCCTGAACTTGGTGAAATGAATTAGTGCTTAAGCAGAGCAGAAGTAGAAATGCTTTTCCAGCCAGGGGTTCTCAAGGAAGGAGAAGTGGAGCTTGCTCAATGCAAATTTCTGAATGCTTATGCTGCACAACATCAGGAACAATTCCTAAGAGGCCACAGATTTGTGACTATTTAACTTTGTGTTTCTATAGAGAGCTTCTGATGATAGGCACTAAGTGCTTTAAAAACATAATTAATGCTCAAAGCACTCCTGAGAGAGAACTAAATATATGAGTCAGATTTCCAGCTACCTGAAGCAGGACTGTCCTTGTTCTTTTTGTAAAACATTTGGTACAACAGGGTCTTGGGTCCCATTGTGTTCATTGCTCCATTCCATTTGAATGCCTTGTCATTGCTTGTTCTAGACACACAGGGAGGAAGGCAAGTTGCTAAGGCTCTATTTTAATTCATTCCCAAATATATCATCTTAAGCAATTTGGGAAGTGTCCTGCAGCTGCCCAAACCCTGTGTTCCATCTTCCTCTAGCTCTTCCACCTATCTCAGGAGCAATGCAATTAACACCCACCTTGCAGGGCTTGCCCTCTTCCCCTTTCAGCAGATTAAAAGACCTGAGGCTAGAAAAAAAAGGTTGTATGATAGCCAGTGTCACCAACCTCATTTAGCAGCTCCTTGCTTTTCCAGGTCAGGATTATCAGGGAATCATATTCCCAGGGGAAAATGCAGCTGCAGAGGACACAGAGCTGCCAAATCCTGAGCTCCATCCCTTCACTGCTCAAGCAGGCTGGAAAAGATGCCCTGAAAAGCTGTTCTTTCAGAGCAAAGGAGGGTGATGCCTACAATCCCCCAATTACAGCTCCTGTGCTTGCAGCAGGATGAAAACCAGACCTCAGTGGGAGGGAGCTGAGGGCAGACAGAGGAGCTCAGCACCTCAAGTGGGGACACCCTCCTCCGGCAGGACAGGGTGACACTCTCCCCCAACTCACACAAGGGCTGAGGGGATCAGTTCAGGATCTGACAAAGCCTCCCCCACACCTGAGTGTGCAGAGTCTGCACCCTCCTTGGGGAAATCCCTGATTTATGAGCAAAACACAGCTCTTGTTCAGATGCAGGGTAGAGCAGAAACAAAAGCTTGACATTCACTCGTTTCCTTCCTAAGGATACACCATCCTCTGACAACACTCAAGAACTTGGATCTACAATTCCAAGAGAGCAGGAAACACTGAGCAGGAAGCAAGGATCATCTTTTGATTTGAAATTCTTAGTTTACAGTACATGCTATCAAAAGTGGAATGTCAGAGACTCAAGTATTGTGAGCACTTGCTCTTCAGTGCTGCTTTTCCAGTGTAAAGTTTTCCATCACCCCAGAAGCTCACACCTCTGCTTCCACTTAGGCACTGCTGCAATAATCTTGTGCTCCCTTGTATCTCTGTTGTCAAGTGACTTCCCAAACCACAGCTCCAGGTTCCCAGCCACAAACCCTACCCTGGGCACCACCCAGTCTTCTTGACCCTTTGATTATGTGTTCTGTGCCACCATCTCCCCCTCATCTTGGGCATCTCACCCCTACACGTGTCCAAGGCCCTCAGAAACACCCTCCAGTGACACCAACATGCTGAAGCACCTTCTTTCTCTCAGAGAGGGCAATACTGGTGTCCATTGTATTAAAGCATCTGCTGGCTGACAGCTCCCTCAGAACTGGTCCTTCTCACTTGAATCTGCAACACAAGTTTATCAGCAGATAACCCTGGGTACCAAAAACCCTTTTGTTTTATGTAACCAGTCCAAGTGTAACACCAGGCTGCTCTGGATTTATTCCTCTGGAATTCCTCAGCTTTCAAATTACTGACTGAAACATCACCACGAGAAATCCAGACACCAGACTCCCAAGTTGAACATGTTCAGAGGCTGGTGCTGATTTGGCATCGATCCACAATGCAGGTTATTTGCTTGGGCTGGAGAAAAGAGGCTGCAAAACTTTGAATTTGGAGTTTAACTTCCTAAGAGCTTTCCCTGGAGGAACTGGAGAAGGAACCCATGAACCTGGCACCTTGCTGTGCTCTCTATGAACTTAAAAGCCAGCCACTGGATTAATTTGCATAAGTAAGCTCTGTGCCTCAGAAACCAAAGTCTGGATCCCTGGGTGGAAGGGCAGGTGGTTCCCTGACAGCACCCGAAGGCACTGCAATATTGGCAATTACTCTCCATACCTGCTACAGACTCAAGCAAGCATGTGAACTCCTGAACCTAAGCTGCTAATAGCTGTGGAGCAGACTGACTCCACAGGAGTCCCTCACCTTACTTCAGCAAGCCAGAAGAGATTCCTTTTTAGCTCAAACAGACCCAATTCCTGAGGGTCACTATCATTTGGAGCCAAATACTTCACTGAACCTCATTTCAGAGGCAGGAAATGTTTTCCCTGTGACACATCATCCCCATTAACTGCTGTACCTGTCATCACAACCTCATCTTGGTACCAGGCAGAGGAGCAGCAGTTTGAAGCAGGCTTTTTGCTGGGTGCATGCAGATGCTGTGCTGGAGGAAGGTGAGGGGAGAGTGAGACACAGAGAAATACACCACAAAAATCATACAGTTGAGTTACTTAAGGTTTCAGTTCCAAGCTGGGTATAGATATGGGGCTGGCAAGAAAAGGCAGAGTGAGGTACCAGAAAATATCTTGCTCAAAAACCATCAAACAAACCCCCTTTGTAAAAGGTCAGCTTGCTGAGAGGATACATTTAGAAGGGCAGTATTATGGCCTTTAGGTCAAATAATTTGTCATACTTCCAATAGATGTGCTCTGGGAAGAAATGTGGTGTCATCTCGACCAGACCATCCTCAAAAATCAATTGTTCCTGGACAAAACCATTTGAAAGAGAAATAACCCAGATGCTACACACCCCCAGTAACCCTCACCCCACCTGCCTAGCCATGCAGAGCCCCTGCAGCCCTGAGGAGAACCCACCTCACACTTCTCTGACCCACCCTCAGCTCAGCAGATGAGTGGGCACTAGGAGGTACTTTGAATCAATATGGACTAAATGGACATTTCTGGCTACACTGGGATGTCACAGCACGGATATTCTGCTCCTAAACAACTGAGAGTAGAGATAAAAAAAGAATTCTCAGGATAAGAATATTGAACAGGGAAAAAAAAAAAAAGACAATATATGTTTACTAATTTTTCAAAAGGTCTCAGGGCAAATTCTCCAATTTTTGCAGAGATTAATTAGACTAATTAGTTAAGTCATTAACTGTAAGGTCTATGAAGCAACGTGCATTTTATTTTTGATTTGTACTCAGCCCAAGTCAAATGAGATCTTGATACATGACTGGGTTTTCCTTCACCCCACCCCCGTGCAAAGCACCAACAGCATCAGCAATAAATGCAATAGATTGAAGGTGACTGGGATGGCTGAAGCCTGGGAATCAGGAGAACATCACTGCAGGGATCTGCACCTGGATGGACAGCTCTGTGGGACTGCAAACAGCCATGGTGCCCACAAACCACCCTGTCCTCTAGACTGATAAAATGGGTGGGGTTTGATTAGTGTGCTGGGGCAGAATCACCCTGTTTGGAAGAGACCATCCAGCTCATGTTGTCCAACCATCCCCCAGCACTGCCAGGGCACCACTGACCCCTGGCCCTCAGCATCACAGCTTGGAAACCCCTCCAGGGGTCATGGGGACTCCATCCTCTCCCTCGAAGCTGGAGAGAAGAGCTGCATCTTGTTTGGGAGAGAAAATCCCACCTGCTGATTACTGCCAGGCTACACAGCACAGGGAGGGGAAGGAAAGGCAAGTGCATCATGAATTACCAGCTGGAAACTTTTGTTGGCATCCGAGTTGCAACACAGACCTATTTCTTGGTATCACTGTCAGAGAGGCTCAGGCAACTCCCTGGGGTTAAGCAGATTGGACTCTGTGTTTGTAATTACAATGTTCTTTTATTCTTCTGCTTTAATGCCTACTAAATCCAGCATTTCCAAGCATCACCTCCTCTTACCTTCCAGGGAGACCAAAAGCCAACAAAATTGACAGTATTTTTCAACCCCAGGGCTGTGTCTCGGGGGCACAGCAGCCCTGCAGGGCCTTTGGTCTCCATGCCAAAGAAGAGAGGATACAGGAATGTCCATCCACAAGGATGCAAAATAAATGCTTCCCCTTTAAACTCTGAAATAAATAGAGGGTTCTTGCAAGCCTTCCTCCATCATTTCATCTATGTTACATGCCTGTAATTGTCTGCAGAAAGTAACTCCCTCTTTCTATTAAAAAAGCCCAACCCTAAAACCCTGTTGTGCATATGTCTGGCATTGAGTAGAACTGCTTTTGTGAGTGCTGAGAGTCTGTGCATTGGGCAAATAAAATCATAAACAGCCACCAAACTGCACAGACACAAGGTCTAACCCTGTGATACACTAGATTTACTCACCAAGTACTAAATCCTATTTCCTACTATTAGCAACAGAAGAAATTCTGAGATCCTGGGAGAAGTTTTCAGGTAATTCCAATTAACAACCAGGAAAAAAATCAGTATATTTTCTTCTGAGGTTTGATCCCACGTTCAGACTGATGCAGGCACCGCTGCTCTGTCTCTGAGGAGCACATCACCCCTTCAGGCACAGGACTCACTAAATCAACCTCACCAGTACCACTGGCATCAGCCAACAAATATCCCACTGCCCAAGCTGCCACCAGCAGCTCCACAGAGCTCGTTTTACCCCCTCCCAGCACAGCACTGGGAAGCATTCTGCCTTGGGAAGATGGGAACAACTCAAGCCTGAGATATCCCGGGGGAGGGAATCAATCCCCCAGCACTGCACCAGGGTTAGGGAGAAAATCTCTTATTTGAGTGCAGCCAGCTGAGCTGATACCAGGTTCCTGGAAGGACCCAAAGCTCTTTAGCTATCACAGAGGATCAGAAGCACAGATTAAACCTCTCTCCCAGTTCAATCATCAGCAGGAGCCTGGCACAGACACTGCCAGTCACCCTCTGCACGTGCCCCATGGGGCAGCAGCTCAGCTGAGTGCCACCCAGCTGGGAAACTGGTCACATCAGCAGCCAAAGCTCTAATAAAGGGGAAAAGGAAAGGAAGGAAGAGCAGCAGGATGGTAAATGAAGATAGATGGGTTTGTATTAGCATGCAGCTCTTGAACTGCAGTGTTATCTAACACATTAGAGCTGTCTGCAGCTGTCTGAGAAGGAAGACAGTCTAATCACCCTGTGCAGAGCTCCCAAACCTACCTCTCTAATCCCACCCCACAGCCCATGATCCTTAGGTGTTATTTAACCTCCCAAAGTGCTGAGCAGCCTCAAAAGTCTTACACCACAGTGGGTTGATTTTTAATCCCCAGTTGTCTGAGCTAAAGGTAACAAGAAGGTCCCCCTGCACCAAGAAGAATCCCCACCCTGTACCAACAACAACGTTAAAGGCAAGAAATTAATGGCCTTTCTCTAGTAATTTCTGCACATTATTGCCACAGACACACAGAGAAGTTGGTTAAAGCACTTTCAGACTGGAGACTCCACAGTGCCAGGCACACAGCAATTAACTACAGACAGCCCAGGGCAAGGCTGGAGAAGTTCAGCCTCAAAAGCCAAGCTTTAGGAAGCTGTGAATGTCTGACCACAGCCACCCATGGGAACACTGAGGTTACCCAAACCCTGCCTCTCTCAGCTGAAAGCCCAGCAGGTCAATGAAACCAACACCCTCAGCTAACTCCACAGCAAGCACAGCCCAAAAACTCAAACCTAGGGTGGGCATTTTCAGCTCCTAACTGCTGCAGAAACTCAGAGGAACCAGAGCACACAGGGAAAGTCTCAGAGGCATTGAAGGCAGCCAGATGGAGGAGTGAGCAACAGAGATCAAAAGGCAATTGGAGGAACCACAGATTTCTTGCATCTTTCTGTGCCTGTGGCTTAGGTTTGGCTACAAACCACTTTCAAGCTTTAGGGTACTGTAAAAGAAAGGATGCTCTTAAATGTTGAGGTGGCAAACATTCCACTGCAGGAAGACCCTTTGTCTACAGCCTGGTGTTAAGGAGCAGTGACACCACAGCTGAGCTGTTGCCATCCCTTCCAACACCAGCCTGAGGACAGAGGGGAAAAATGATGGCACTGGGACTGGGGTGTTTGGTCCAGAACAAATAATGCCAGTATCTAAAGGCAGGCAAGGATACAATAGTGCTGCCACCTCCTTCTTGCATTTAATGTTAGATTCTGCCTCTTCTGCTGGAAATGGAGAAGGTAAGGATGTGGGGCTGTGCTCAGCAGCCAGGGTGGAGGCTGAGGAGAGCTCTCCAGGCAGAGGCCCACAACGTGTCTTTCAGAGCTCTCTGCTGCTTTTCCCATTTTGATGTTATCTCAACTAGTTGCAGGCCTCTTGATTTTATCTTTTGAGGCATGAACACTTCAGATCTTTCAATATCAGTATAAATAGAACATCAATAACGGCAAAGGAAGAACAGGCTTTGCTTTAAAATACATATAACTAAATGAGACTCAAAGGAGAGGAAAAAACAGTGATTTCACAGGGTGAATTTTCCTCTGGAAAAAACTGCTGGTTTTCTAATATCTCAATACATCTGCACATCCCTTGGGGAAAAAAAAAAAAAAAAATCAAACCACACAGCGGATCCACGCTACTGTGAGAGCAAAAACACAACATAAGGCAGCAATGCTATCAGGGCTCTGCCTTTCAAAGGCAGCAGGAGGTGATGAAGATAAGGAAGGTGAAGAGCCAGCAGAGATGAGAGCGCGGGCGCGGCGGGAGCCCCGCTCGCTGGAGCGGATCCAAGCGGCGTTCCTCCAGCCCCACTTATCTCCCATGTCATCACCCTCAGCCTGCTGAAGCACAGCACAACCTGTTACACGGCCCAGCCTCCCCCCAGCACCAGCTGCAGGTTTCTAAACGGGGGTACATCAGCAGATTTGTCAGCCTGGGAGCTCTTAGCTCATTTGGGCTTCCTCTCAGGTCGGCGCGCGATGCTGGCGCAGCAAACTGCACGAGCTTCAGTCCTCGAAGCAACAGGTTTCCTTTCCCACCGAGGGAAACACAAATGTGTTTGTTACCTTGAATGGAGCTCACCACGAACAGCAAGAATCCAGCCACATGCAATCATGCACATCCACTGAGAACCAGCTGCTGGCTACGGGGTTGAAGTTAAGCAAACAAATAACCAACCAACAATCTACTGTCTCGCCTCTTACTAACCATTTCTTTTACAGGCTGGATGTTTCCAGCTGTGATACAGAAAGATGTAAAAAGAGTTTTCCATCCCCTGGCCACGTGAGCTCTGCTTTAGACATCTGACAGTTTGAATCCTCTGTGAGATTTTCCTGACAAGCCAGGTGTTTAAGGGACTCCTATTTCCACTGATTTCACTACATGTTAAATCACACTTGGAAATAGAAATGATCTGTGAAGGTCTGAGCCAAATGATTGCCTGAAGTCACAGGAAGCATCTGGAAAGAGGCAGAACCTCAATTTGTCCAGCAGCAAACTCCAGCAGTGATAATCCTTCCTCCTGGCACATCAGGGACCTTGGGGGCACAAAAGATGCTTCAGACACCACCCGTGTCCCCATCCCCAGTGATGTCCTGGCTGTCCCTCAGAGCTGTGGGTGCATTTGCCACCCTGGGGATGAGTAATGGAGGGTCTTGAAACACTTCTAGAGGCCAATGGAACAAAGAAAAAGCGGGGCAGATTTGTGCAGGCAAGAAAAAAACCCCCTGAGTCCCACAGGATTGGTGCCTGCTGCCATCTGCGTGTGGAAAAAGCCACCCAAGCCTTCTGTAAGGACTGACAATGTTTTTTCATGGGAGAATACAACCCATCCATCCCAGCTTTGCTTGACACCCACACCAAATTTCCCTGGACACGTGACAGCATCTGGCATTGCAGGAAACTACCTCTGCTTAGCATTCTTGCAAATCAAGCCAGTATCTAACTGCTGGCATGGAAATATCTGCAGCTCTGTGATATATGGTGTCATAGTATCTTCTAGGCTGGAAATAGATCATCCACTTAATGTATATACCAAAGAGATGAATGCTAGAGGGGTTTAATAGCACCCTTGATAATACAAGCTGTAATGGATTTTTAAAGTGAATTTAAGTCTGAGGGAAGGTACTGCACCAACACTCCTGGAAACCTAAATCCTGGGGAGGGTGTCCCAGGGGCTGTCTGCAGTGTGCACAGAGCTCCTGAAGCAGGGAGCTGGCTCATCCTGAATGGGAAGCAGAGTAAGGCACAGGTGGCCTGGGACAGGATCTCTCCTGACTTGGATAAGCAAATCACTGCTGTGTGGCTGTGCTCCACTGCACCTACTGCCTGCTGGGTGTGGGCAAGGGAAGAGGGAGAGAAAAAGACAGGAGGAGAGGAAACCCAGGAGCAGCAAGTCTCTGAGGTACTGGTAAGTTCCTTGAGGTTTGTAGTCCAAAAGGAGGCAGGGCTACAGGAGATCCTTGCCTAGGCCACACTGGGGTCCTTCCAGAGCCAAGCTGTCACCCTGGATCCTCCCTCCCTGCTTTTCCTCAGGAACTCAAAGCACCTTTCCCCACACCCCCTGCTCCTGTTCTGCCAGTGCTGATGGATGTCCTGTGTCCAGCAGACTTTGGTGGGTACCCAGGAGTCAGTGTCTCTACCATTCATCTGCAAGACACAGAGGAGACTGAACAACCCCAGCCTGCTGCAGCTGGACTGATCCCTCCTCCTCCTCCCACCATGCTGAATGCCACAGACCCCCCCACTCCCTGCTGCTGGAGCTGCCAGCACTGTGGGCAAAGCTCTGACTCCAGCCTGGAGACAGGAATTTGCTCCAGGGTGAAACGATGTACAAGCTTCTGCCTTGGAGCAACTGAGTTAGAACATCTTCCTCTGGTAGGAAAAAGCAAAAGGGAAAAAAAAAAATCTTATTAATAATTATAATCACTCTAAGCTTTGGTCTTGGAATAGCAGAACAGCCTTGCTTACCAGGAAAAACAAAGGGCACCTGAGACAAAGAGGAAAAGATTTTGAGTACTGGATACCTAAAGCCAGGCTCTTTGGGCTAAGTCTTGAGATTAAAAAAGAGACTTCCAAATACAGATATTAGAAACAAGGATTTTTCCAGAGGTCACTGGAATTGCAATCCTGCAGAAACTGATGTGTCTCTTTATCTTAATACACTGTGAACAGTTCTGCTGATGAACTTTATTTAAGCACATGCAACTGCCTAAGCCCAGCTTCTCTAAAAGCCTAAGTGCTACTGCTTTGGGATCCAATTTGGCCTTCAGTCTACCTGGCCTTTTGAAAACATCACCTTCCTCTTAACATCACCCAATGCTATGCCCTCAAAAATTTCCTCCTTACAGGATTCAGAAGCATTTCTTTGGAAAATTTCTCTGCAAGACTGACACTGTTCTTGCTCCAGCATGAGTGAATTTACCCCTCAGCTCCTGCACTTTCAAGACATGCAGGGCTTTCTAATAAGAATGCAAGTGAAGATTAAAAGGCACATCATGAAAAAAGACTGGGCAACACAGAGATGTGAGGCAGCGTAAGGAGGTGAAACTGATTTTTCTCCTGCAATGAATTTAATATAAATATTTTGTTTATGTTAATGTAATTATGTTAATGTAAACAGTGCAACATTAGCATCCACAACAGCACAACAAATCAAGAGGTGTGACGTGCCTGGTTCTCACCCATGGAGCTGCAGCACATCTCACTACACCTGCTCTGGGCAGCAGGAGCTAATGTGGCCCAAGCACTGAGGGCAGATGGACTCCTCAGGTACAGAAGGGACCCTGGGCATGCCCCACGTGCCAGGCTGTGCCCATACACAAGCCACTATCCAGCATTTCTGAATATCAGGCAGCCCAGAATGAATTGTGAGTCCAACATCTTACTCCAGCTACAACCCCATTCAAAAACCCAGTGAGACACACAAGCCTTGCTCTGCACAGGACTTTCACTCCTCAACCCCTAAACAAGGTAAAAACATCATGAACATAGTTCCTTGTAACAAAACTTTACCCCTGCCTCAGCTCTGGAGAGGAGTCCACATCCCCATTAGGGTGCTTTCTTTACACAGGGAATTCTCCCTCCCATTAGGGCTGCTGCCAGCAGGTGTCCCTGGATGGGGAGCTCTCCAGAAGGAGAGGGTCCCAAGAGGGAAGCTGGGAAGATTCACAGGGTCCAGAGAAGCTGGAGAAAAGCTGCCTGTGGCTGACACATGGAGAGGAGTGAGTGAGGAAGGAAGGGAAGCAGCAGATTTAACATGGTAAGGATCACTCAGCACAACTCCTGTGGGCTGAAAAAATCCTTTGCTCCTTCATGGGATAAAGATGTGAGGCCATGAAGTGGAGAAGAAGGGCAGGAGCTGTGGGAAAAGCTGGCAGGCAAGGGATGGTGAAGAGATGAAGGCTTTGGCAGCTGCTCCCAGTGCAGCACTGGAACCCAACACTGGAGGTTCCAGCTGCCAGCACCAACAAACCTCCTGCTGCCTCCTCCCTCCCAGCAAGGGAGACACTTCCAGTGCTCTGCTCCGTGAATGAGAGTGATAAGCAGATTGCCTTCTTCAAAAGAAAGCCAAAAACCTAATTCTTAAATGCCCCAAAATGTGCTGGGCATTTAGGCTGAAGCCAGAGGATGGTGTGAATGTGGATCGTGGCTCAGCCGTGGGGCTCTGGTTCACCCTCACCTGCTGTGTCCTCTCTAACCACCACCTACCTTAACCACCCATTTCTGGGCAGCTCTGAGTCACTCACCAGTTGTTAAATGAAAGAGGAATACGTTGGTCTTGAGCATTCAGAACTGCAGCACAACAGGCAGCTGGGTTTACTGGGTGAGCCAAACCTGCACGTGCACAAAAACAGCCTCTGGGAGCTACACTTAGGAAAGCCATCCATGGCTTTGGGAAGGTTGTGCAGCTACAGACCACATGGTGCTACTGCTGTGTGTTATTCAGAGAGGGCTTCAAGCCTCCAGCACTCTCAGTTTGCCCTGATGGAGAATCATGCAGTGGTAGGGGTTGGAAGGGACAGTGGTTTCAACCACAAGCTTACTGTGTTTCTCTACGATCACCACAGTTAGGGATCTGTGGTTGTATTTTTAAAGCAGACTATTAATTTTACTATAAAACATGCATCTAAAACTACTGGACTGTGACAAAAAGCCTAAACCAAAGAACTTAGCATTTTTCATAAACATAAGCCTGTAACTAGCAAAGAAAAGAAAGAAAACAGTCAAGTGCAAGCCTCACTGAGATCTCCTCATGCACTCCTGCCCACCACACCAGGACCTCTGCAGGTCTCCACAGAAAATCCAAACTGTGCACATTTAGCTCTTCTGTTTTTGTGTGTAGCAAACCTTGGCAGTCACGAGGTACAAAACACTAATGGCCAAAAAGATATTAAATTTAAATGCCCAGACAATTCACATACTATTAATGATGATGTGCAAATATCCTCTACTCTGGACTAGAAATCCCACCCCAGCAGTACAGCAGGCTGGGGAACCACCACCCTGCTAATGCACAGGTCTCCATTTGGCAGATATGTCCCCATCTACCCATCTGTCATCTGCCCAATTAGTCACTGCAGTATTTTACAGTGTCTGGTACCCAAAATCCACTTTTGAGAAGGTTAAAAGAAGGGTGAGTTTGAACTATGTGAGATAGTTACTGAGCTGCTATTTCTGCCAGCATGGACCCAACAGATTCTGCTCAAGTCTGCACACATAGGGCAGTGCAAAGCTGGGGACACATCAAATGGTGAAATGACACAAAACACCAGTGAGAGGCTCAAAACACAACCCCAGCCCTGCCAGACTGCACTGTGGAGAACAAACCAGCATTCCAGACACAGAGATGCTCAGGGGGCTGGAACAGCTCTGCTCCCAGCACAGGCTGAGGGAGCTGGGATTGTTCAGCCTGGAGAAGAGAAGGCTCTGGGGAGACCTTAGAGCACCTGCCAGTGCCTGAAGGGAGCTGATCCAAAGCCTGGAGAGGGGCTGTTTCCAAAGGCCTGGAGGGAAAGGCCAAGGGGCAATGGTTGAAATGAGAAAGGAGTGGATTGATGTGAGAACTAAGGCAGAAGTTCTTTCCCAGCAGAGGGGTGGCCACTGGACCAGGTTGCCCAGGGAGGTGGTGGAGGCTCCATCCCTGGAGACATTGCAGGGGGAGCTTGAGGAGGCTCTGAGCACCCTGCTCTAGTTGCAGATGTCCCTGCTCTCAGCAGGGGTTGGACTGGGTGAGCTCTGAAGCTCCCTTCAACCCAGACTTTTCTATTATTTTCTCTGATATTAGGGTATGGCTCTCTTGAAAATGCCCTTTAAAGAGCCAGTTGCAAGTGGCTGCTGCACTGGAAGAGCCCTGCAAGAGCCATTTCTGTCCAGAAACACAAAAGACAACTGAAAAAAAAAGCCTGAAATTGAGTTTTACTCAACAACAGCAGAACTCGGGTTCAAGCAGAGAAAACAGGAGGTGGAGGATGAGCAAGTTTTTCAGCAGAGACATGTCAAGGCTGAAACAGCAGCAGCAGAAGCTCTAGAGCAGCCCAGGGCAGAGAGGCAGCAGCACCCTCCGGGTGACCATGGCCAGGCAGCTGCACTCCCAGGGCTTTGCACAGAGCCCATCCTGCAACTCTGTCTGCAGTAAGAGATGAGCTGGTGAGAGGATCTATGTTAAACAGCTTTTCAGAGCCTGCTGGAAGCCCCCAGATGAATGCTCAATAAAGCTATTTTCTCAACAGAAAATCGTACAGAGCTATGATTTCAAATTTAAAAGAACAATCTGCAAGAGCTGCCAGGTACCCTTGCTGTGGGTCTCGTGTGCTCAGCCGTGTTCTACAATCACTGAAGAAGCTCTCAGAGCTGATCAAGCACGCCTGAAATGAACAGCACAGCAAAAAGGGCCACATCAGGGATACAACAACAACAAAAAAATTGCTTTTCCTCCACCTCTCCCCCCTCCCTAGCTTAGATTTATTTGTTCCTGGCAGAGACTTACTGAGGGTGACAGTTAAGGAGCTGATGGCACAGAACACCATCATTTTTCCCCCACACATGACAAATGCAGCAAGAATCCCCTGCCAGAAGCAGCAGGCAGGGTGTCTGCAGGGCTGTAAGGGGTCAGTCATACTCGTGTTATCTGCACCTAACAGTCTGCTGCAGAGAAGCACCATTTAGAGGGTTTCTAACACATTCCAGCAGAGAAACAGCACTGCTGGGTCTCCATCCCCAGCCCACGTGGCACAGCAAGGACAGCACCTGGGGACTGTGGTCAGAGGGGGCAGGGGAGGTGGGACAGCAGCTGGAGGGATGCAATGCAGCCCAGGCAGAAGGCAACGGGGTCACTGCTGCTGCAAGACACAAACCTCCCACTCTGCTGAGGCAGGGAGCAGGTGAAGCAGATCTGAGGCACCCCCAGGGCCAACATCACCCATCTGTCACACCAAGGCTGCAGAGGGGAAAGGCTCCATTTCCAGTGCTGCAGTGACAACAGCAGAGAGATGCAGAGTTTGTGTTGAACTGGTAACTCACTCAGCCTTGGCTAAAGAGGTGAGGGTTGGTTTTTTTTGTGAGTTCCAGGCACTCTCCCAGGAACACTGATGCAGCTTCTTGGTGAGAAGCCAAGGGAGTTCTCTCTCAGTCACTCTGCCTCATTGCTAAAGATAGGAAGAAAAACCTCCTTTGTGAGTAATTCCAAATTGTTCTCGGACGGAATTATCTGCAAGGATCTTACAAAGATTCACAGTGAACTACACAATCTCCTTTTGCTGAAAGGGAGGTGAGGTTATTTTAGAAGATACATCGAGTTCTATGTATTTAGCCCCATGACCTTACATTACAAGAAGTAGTAGACTCCTGTTGCTGCCATTTTTCAGTGTAAAAAGTACCTATCTTTTGGCTGATCCATACACCAAAGAGCAGAAATGGCCATTAAACCATCCTGCACCCTTTTTCTGATGGGAACCTTTTTTATTTGTTTCCTCCAGTTGCTACTGAGCTTGCTTTTCTCCCCCTCTACATTTCTCAAAACTGACATTTAAAATGAAGTTTTCACAAGACCTCCTCTGCATTTTTCACCCACCTGAACTCCCTTCCATTAGTTCTGTTTTAAGCAACTGCTTCCCCTCCCATCTTCTAGGGCTGAACATACATGGAAGAAGTTGCAAGATTCTAACACCTTCATGCTCACCACTTGCTGTAGGGCTTTTCTCAAAGCCCCACCATCCCTTAGCCCACCTCTCTTTATCCACACTGCTAAAAGTCCACAAAGCAGCAACAGCAGTGATGGAAAATGGGCACTGCCTGGGGCACTGAAAAGCCAGGGAGCACTGGGACTGGAGGTGGTGCCTTTGGCACCAGTGGTTCGTTTTCCATATGAACTCTGAAGCATCAAGAAACTTCCTCCCAAGCCAACCAGTATCCCTCCCTGAGCACAGGCTTCAAGGCAAAGTCTCACCATGTTCACACAATGTGTGCTCCACATCTGTCAGGGACAGCTCTCTCCACAACAATCGATCAAGACTAGTGAGCACACCAGGAAAACACTGAAACCAAAGCTGGTAGAACATGCTTTACCAGAGGAAGAACCAGGACTCGTGTTGAATCCTTCAGAGGTTTTGCTGGTTGTGTCTAAGCTGAACATTTTCCAGCCCTGGCTGTGTCTGCAGAGGGAGCAGAGAGTTCTAATTTCATACATCATTTACTCCTGCAGTGATTCCACAAAGTCACAACACGTCCTTAATGCACAGAAGGGGAGAAATCCATTCTTCTCATGGTAATGGGTAAGGCTGGAGATACCCAGCACAGATTTCTCTGCACAGCAATGCCACTTGCTACAGGATAATTGTGTGTCCTTAATAAATACAAGGTAAACACAGGAAAGCATTAACTCCTTGTGAGCAGAGGGCAATGGGTACAACAGGTTTCCCACAACTCTTAACAAGCTCCAGCCATAAGTGGAGCATCATTCTCACTGGCAGCTATCAAGGAGGTTTTGAGAGGACAGATGCTCATGGGGGGGTCAACAGACAGTGGCATTACACAGATCCTTTGACATCACTTGGGGTACCAACACCAGTACATCAGTTGAAATCATTATGGCACTTGCTGGCAAGTTCAGCTCTGGCTTCAGTGTCCTCCTGTCTGGATCTAGATGTCTTCTGCAAGGCCTCTGACATCACACTGCTCTCCTCCCTACCAGCCCCACAGACAGTCACAGCTCCCCAGTACAGCAGGACAGGTACCCTCGTCCACTTGCTGAGGTTTACACTGTGCTGTGGGCAGGTGCTAAGGCATAACTCCAACAGTCACTTAAAAAAAGGGGAGCAGGATTCAAAAAACACATCTTTACAACAAAACAAAAGCAAGAGAATGAGGAAGGAAAAAGAAGATGATGTGAAGAGTGAAGAAAACCAAGTGTGGAAGTGTGACACTGTGCACAAAGGCTGGCTGGGTGCTGGGGTCAGAGCTGCCCCTCTGGCTCACACGTGTGAACCCAATAAACCAGAAACAAACCTCTCCAAGAAAAGCAGCAAGAAGCAGGCAAGCTCAGCATGGCACAACACCCAGAGCAAGGGACTGCAGAGAGCCAGCAGGGCTTAGGAAGGTGTAAATGTCACCAATTAAACACCAGTTGTGATTTAACACAGGCCAACGAAACTTCTGCTGCCTGATGGATCCCTGGCAGCCACCCTGGAATAAAATCCAGGGTTACAGGGAATTTTGTACCTAGAAGGCAGCACTACTGTGAGAACAAACAGGCTACTCTGGTTGCAAGCCTGACTAGAGACATCCTGGTCAGAGCTGACAGGAATATGCTCAGCAAATTACTGCAGGGTGACAGTAAAATAAATTCACTGTCTTGCTTTAGCAATTTGTTTCTATCTTCTGGAAAAGTTGGAATTTTCTGTGGGAGGTGCAGTGGGAAAGAACACAAAATTTCATCAGATGTTTAATGTTCCATCCCAAATCTATTTGGAAATGTCTGGCAAAGAAAGTAGACTTTCAAATGTTACCCAAAGATAAGCAACTGGCGGTGGGACAGAACATGTTAGAGTGAAAAATTAAATTAAGGGCTCCAGGGAGAATTTATTAAAAAAACCTATTACTATGAGATTTTTCATGCCTCTGTTTTCTTTCCCAAAACACTGATTTACTAGAGATTACCAAAGATGGGAAAGGACATCCTGAAAGCAGACACAAACTAATATATATATCTTATATAATTATATAGTATACTCTGCTTGGTGTCCTGAGGTCCAAGAAGAGAGCCAGCAGCCTGCAGTCCCTCTGTGCTCCTTTAGCAAACAAACCAGACCCCAATTAACTTCACTAGATGCAGACCTCAAAAAACATTCTGTGTCCTGGCTTACACACAATCTACCTGAGCACAGACTCAGAGCAACAGTCTGTTGTCTCCAGGTTGTGCTGACCCTCAGAATGATCACAGAATCAGTGTCAGGCTGGAAGGGACCTCAAAAGATCATAGTCCAACCCCCCTGCCAGAGCAGGGTCACCCCAGGTAGGTCACCCAGGAACAGATCCAGGTGGGTTTGGAATGTCTCCAGAGAAGGAGACCCCACAACCTCCCTGGGCAGCCCCTGCCAGAAGAAAACATCTGATGCTAAGCAACAGCTCAGTTACCCCAGGCCAGCATGAGATGCTCTCGAGCACTTCTGCTCTGAACCTGCTCTCAGAAGCCCAGCCAGAAGACAACAAGCCTTGGTCTCGGGGTCTTCCTGGTGGTTCTGCAGGAAGAGGATACCTGTGGCTGTTGCCTGGGTTCCATCTGCTGTAATCCTCACCCAAACATCTGAAACGTTCTAGGGCAGAATCTCCCACGTGTGCTACAAACCAGCAGCCCTCAGTGAGCTCCCAGTACCTGGCACAGATTCACAGATGTTAGGGGTTGGAAGGGAGCTAGAAGCTCATCTAGTCCAACCCCCCCTGCCAGAGCAGGATCACCTAGACCAAGTCACCCAGGAACAGATCCAGGCAGGTCTTACAGGCAACTCCTCTGCACACGCATTTGCTCTTTCCATCAGGAGAGTCTCCAGCTGGATGCAAACCCTGAGCCTCCAACACACTGCACAGCTCCTGAGATGCCAGGGAGGGGTAACACGGGGGCTGGGGCAGTGCAAAGGAGAGCAGCTGACCCCACAAAGGCAGGAGGGGGAGTCACGCAGAGCCCCTCTGCCAACCAGAGGCTGGAACAAGCCCCCTGCCCACGGCTGCAGATCCACGGGGCTTCCAACAAAGGCTCATTAGAGATGCAGAGCTGCAGCTGACCCCCATTAGAAAGTGCTTTATTAAATTAAAACATCAATCCCAGAAATAGATGTTTGCTTAACGGACGTCAACGATTTGGGGACCTCATGCTGCAAGCCGTAAAATAAAATCAAACTGTGGCAAAGCTGGAGAAATTAAGCCATAAAGACAAAGCAGTGGGAGGAACACAGAGACCTCTTGCCAAAGGGAAGCTGCTTATTACAGGCCTGGTGCAGATGGAGAGCTCTCAGGTATGCCACATCCAGCAAAAAAAAATAAAAATATCAGCAAATGAAAGCAATTATCAAGCTGTGCATGGACAACAGGTACTCAAGATACTTGAAAAAATAAAATACTTGATTTGACAGACTCTCAGCAGAGATTTTCTGACAGTTTCCTACATTTGCTTCTCTGAAGAATTGACTCCATTTTCCATCATGATGAATTGTTGGGGGTTTTAAGCAGGGAGATTGCATTGGTTTCTGGCTGTTCAACGGAGAGGCAAATCCAACCTCTGCTGCACCACTGCTGTGTAATCCTCTTTATCAGCACTGTTGTGCTGCAAGCCACTGCTGTACAAAATCAAAACAGCAACAAAAACACCAAAAATACATACAAAAATAATTTTAAAATTAAAAATACAAACAAAAAAAACCCAAACAAAACCACAACATACTCTTCATCATTCACCTCCAAACCCTGAGAGAATTCTGGACACTGCTACATCCCAGATACATGGTGCAGCAGGTATTTTTACCTGTCAGAAAGGCTCAATGGCAACTACCTACTTGGAATATTTGCCCACCTGACCAGGAGACACTGAACTGATACCAATCCCAAATTCTGTCCTGAGATCTGGTGGGAACACCGGTCTCAGCATCTCTTTGGAAAGCCACGTGAGCAAGATCCCATCAAGCTGCACAAAGTGTTTGAAGGGAAGAAACACCACCAGGATTTATTTTCACACTCCAAACCTGCACCCTCCTCTTGCCTTTGTGTTCCCTCTACCCCCAGCTCACTGCAGACAGCAGCCTTTATAACTGTTCTCACTCCTCCCAAGGCACCAGTGACAGACCCTGCCCAGCAGTCCCAGCTGGCACAGCTTTAGCTCATGAGATGCAGCCTTGCTCGGTGCATCCCAGCAGTTGCTCACTAACCCTCTTGAAGTGGCTGCATCCATTGGTTTTCCACACCAAGCTAAGACCTCTAAGTAGATTTATGTTTATACCATGGCTTCAGAGAGTCACTACATCTCCTGAGTGGTAAGATAGGGAGCAGCAAGACATGTTCTCCTAGACAGGAGCTCAGTGGTTTCACCGCCCTTCAGCACAACAGTCTCACGGGAGCTTCAAAGGAGCAAGAGGAAAGCAAGAGTGAGGACTGGTGATGCAGAACCTCCGCATGTAAGAGCATGAGTTGTCTACATGTATTAGAAAAAACAACCAGTTAATTAATTTTCTCAAGAAAACAGGATTTTCCAGGGCTTTTCCAGGGCCTGGCATCACTGCAGCTCCACTCCTCCAGCAGACGCCCCGGCTGCTGTGCCAGCGAAGGCAGAACAGCTCTGTTTGCACACAAGGGCCCATCTGTTCCATCTCTCACAACTGGATCCAAGAGCTCTGCTGCTTTTATTTGGATTGCCATACCCACAGGAATGTATTTATCCTATGCCACGGACAAGCGTGTCTGAAAAAGGACATTGTCATCATCATTACTCAACTATTTTTCTGCTCTCCCTCCCTGGAGCCAAACTCTGCCAGCTACCAAACGCTGGGGACAGAAACTCTGGGGCATTTCTCATCAGCTTTCATCCCTGTTTGGCCACTGCCTTCCACATGGAGCAACTGATAACAGAAGCATTTTGGGTTTCAAGGCTTAATCCTTGTGTTCTGTAACCTCACCACAAGGCAGAGTAACTGAAACAAAGATGGTGAGAAGCAGAGAGTCTGTTGACCCAAAGCAGGTGTTACCATGTGGGGAGATTTCATCTTCTGCTAGTTGTGGATCAAGGATTAGATCACATCCCTAGGAGACAGCTCAGCAATGCCTTAGCTTTCAGCTCTGTAATGAACCCAACCCCCAGTGTCCCTTAACACCCCTGCTACCTTTGATTTCAGATTCATGTTCTGGGCACTGAAAGAGATGGTCAGTGCCACATCAGACCCCAAAGACCTCGAGAACAGTTTGCCAGCCATCTGAAGCCATTATCAATAACAAACTGCCTCCAGCTAAAGGCAAGAGGCTACAGTACTGACATCCAAGCTTTTGTTTACCAGTTATTTGAAGACAGATCTCTAACAACAACAAAAAAATAAACCAGCTTTGATCTTGGATTCCCTTTTTGGGTATCTTCCAGTTCATACCAACCCTCGGGTTCTGTTTTCAGACCAGTCTCTCCCAGAGTCCATCCTAACATGAGCCAGAGTCATGTCTCACCTCTCCCTTCCCAGCAGGCTTCTGGTGATTATAAAAGCTCTCAGTTTGGTAACTGCTTTTCTTTGGGCAATATCCTGCCTTTCTCAGCCTTTGCTTTATGCCAGTGCCAGTGAACCTGAGTGTTTTGGACTCTGAGGAGTGGGGTGTGCACTGCTGGTAGAACCATCTTTTGACCACAAGTGTTTTCACACAGTTCAAGCCCGTGGCATCCCACCCATCCCACCAGGGTGTATTGCTTCTGCATACACAGAGCTGCCCTGCAGGGCAGTGGGCTGCAGGACTTAGACCTTTCCTCACTGTATTTTCCTGCTGGCTCTATAGCTCTGGGAGATTAAAACCAGATTCATAGCAGAAAAAAATACAGTTTGGGACCAGCACCTGTGATCTCTGCATCCTTGACTATTCATCTTGCTGCAGCTTGGGCTGGGACTGGCTTATGCCTGACTGAGGCAGAGGGAGGGAAGCAGCCCAGGGGTCAGGGTGAGATTCTGCTCCTGAACGAGCACCCCAAGCCTATCAATCATTCAGATTCAAAGGACACCCATTTACCTGACAGCACATGTATCAGCACTAAGGGAAGAGAGACTGATGCTGAATCCAGCCCTGAGACTTCAGTCATGTAAATCAAATATCCCTCAGTTTACACTCCTCTCTAACCGGCCACAGAGGGCTATGCATGAATTAATTAGTTAGTAATTGTCTATGTGCTCTGCAAAAATATTATTTTTATTCAAACATAACATTTTACCATTCAAATGGCTAAGAAAACATTGCCTTCTTACCTCTCTCCAATAACTACTGGAAAGCCAATTCAAGTGGGCTTTTAAAAATATTACATTAAAATAAATCCTATTAAATTCCCATCACAGACACAGCTTGCTTTAATGCAACAGAATTACACTGCACAGTGTCTCATGTTTTACATTTCAGTTTGGTCTGTTTACACTCTGCAGCATCATCACGTGCAGATCTGAAGTGCATCATATCAACATACACATTTAACATAACTGCTACATAAAAAAACCATCCAAGCCTTGCTATTTTCTGCATTAACAGAGACCATTGTGTGTGACTGGAAGAGACTGAGTGGCCAGGATTTGCTGCTTAAAGAGGAGCAGCAGCAGAGTGGAGACTGGAACGAGTTCAGACTTGCCAAACTCTGCTCAGCAAGAGCTCCACAAACTTCCACAACAGGCATGCTGAGAGAAGGGGGAAGATTCATCTACAGCCCCACCTACAGCAGCTAAGCCACACCATTTGGGGTGGGGGGTACCCCATGTTCATGGAGCTAAGAGCTGTCACAGTGGAACCCCAGCTAGTAACTCAGCCCCACACTCAGCTCACTCCTGCTGTGGGGTGAGGAACAGAACTGCAGAAGTGAGAAAACTCAAGGGTTGAGATAAAGAGAGTTTAATAGGTGAAGGGAAAGCAAAGCAAAGCAAGGATTCCTTCACCACTTCCCACAGCAGGCAGGGGTTCAGTCATCCCCAGCACAGCTGGGCTGCACCACCAGCAGCAGGGACTTGGGAAGACAAACTCCATCACCCCAAACATCATCACTCCAAACATCCCTCCCCTTCCTCCAGCTTTATACACCAAGGATGACATCCCATGGTCTGGATATCCCTTTGGTCAGCTGGAGGCAGCTCTCCTGGTTGTGTCCTCTCCCAGCTGCTTGGACACCCCCAGTCTGCTCACTGGTGGGGTGAGGAGCAGCCAAGGCCTTGACTCTGTGTAAGCAACACCTGCTCAGTGATAACAGAAACATCCCTGTGTTATCAGCTCTGTGTCCAGCACAAATCCAAACACAGCCCCACAGCAGCTAGTGGGAAAAATATTAAAGCCTATTCCAGCCCAAACCAGCATGAAGAGTCTACCTCTTCCCAGGCCCACAGAGGGACTAAGGAGCCTCGCCAAGTCCCTGCAGAGTGCAGCCCAGGGGGAAAAGTCTGAGGAACACAACGGGTGGTATTTTACAGAGTCACAGAATAATCCTGGGTGGAAAGAACCTCCTACATCACCAACCGCAGTCCAAGCAATCATACAACAACAACAAACATCTAAATACCCAACCATTAGAAACAAAACCACAAGCCCCATCCATACCTGTCCTCAGAGCATGTCCTGAAGCACCATGTCAGCTCCTTGCTTAAACCCCTCCAGGGATGGGGACTCCCTGGGCAGCCTGTTCCAGGGCCTCATCACTCTCTCCAGAAAGAATTTCTTCCCAATATCCAATGCAAAGCTCCCTTGCTGCAGCTTCAGCCCATTCCCCTGGCTCTGCCATCAGTGCCTAAGGAGCAGAGGCCTCCCCCACCTCTCTGCACCCTCCTGGCAGGAGCTGGAGAGGGCAATGAGCTCCCCCCTCAGCCTCCTCTGCTCCACACTGCCCATGCCCAGCTCCCTCAGCCTCTCCTCACACCACTACTTCTCTTGGAAGCTCCTCTGGACACGTTCCAGCCCCTCAGGGTCTGTCCTGGAATGAGGGGCCCAGAGCTGAGCCCAGCACTGAGGTGAGGCCTCCCCAGGCTGAGCACAAGGGCCTGATCCCTGCCCTGCTCCCCACACTGCTCCTGAGCCAGCCCAGGCCGCCCTTGGCCTTCTTGTCCCCCTGGGCACGCCCTGGCTCATGCCCAGCCAAGTGTCACCAGCACCCCCAGGTCCCTTTGTGCTGGGCACTTTCCAGCCTGGAGCTGCTGGGGGTTGTTGTGACCCATATGCAGCAGCCAGCCCATGGCCTCATTGTCCCTCATTCTGAGCAGAAGAGCAGCAGGTCTCCCCCTCAGCTCTGTCATCTTGACTTGACATACTTTCCTCTCCACCAACTAGAACAAACTTCTATTTAATAGATGTTACTTAAAACATAAAACTTTTAAAACAGGCTACAAGACTTCCTCTGAACTTCTCAGATTTACTATTCTTAGTGAAGAATGGAAGTTAAAAAGAGCTGAGTTTTGACTCAAAGAAAAAGAAATGCTATTAAAAAAGCAACAGGGGACAATAATTGCGTAGAATAAAGTTGTTATGGGAGCATTACTGCCCCGAGGTTGCTGTGAGCAGGCTTTTCTCACCTGCTCGTCAGCTCTTAATTTTTAACTTAGTTCACAAATCCTGCCAAATTCCCAGTGGGCTTCACAAACTCAACATATGGCTCCAGTGAAATGCAACTGCCCAAAGGGCAGGGAAGTTTTCATCTCCTTCCACTCAGGTATTGGAAGAAATAAATTTTTCAGGCAAAGACAACCAGACACACATTGTTCTCAGAAAATATTTATCACTATGCAGGGCAGCAAAAGAAACAGTAAAAATTTAGTACCTTCTCTGATTATATGAACAAGTGTCTTCAGCTCAGACCAGACTGTGTCAGTCAGAAGCCCAGACCAGCAATGTGTCCTCCTTTTCTGCCCATCAGGACACTGTAATACTTAAATGCAAGGGCAGAGTGTCTATCCATTTCTGAGTGTGGGGAAACTCAGATCATCAGAGTTTCTTTCCATGCATGAGCTGCACCCAACTCAGGTGCTGGATACATCAAATATTTTGCAGATTATGCAAACCAAAGTGAAGATACAAACACAGCTTGCAGACCAGAAACCAACACTGGTGGGCCATGGCCACCCTCCAGCAAGGAAGGCAGTGCCAGGTCTTCTCTAAAGAAGTTGTAAAACCCCTGGGACTGACAAATCAGATTTTCCTGTATAAATTCATGCATTTCAATCCCTGGCATGACCCATGGTCACAATGATCTGGGTGTATGTTACACTGACTTCACACCAAAAGAAATAACCACACTAGAGACAGAGCAACAAGCTGCTTGTGCTGCTTGCCCCAGCCCCATGGACAACACTGGCCTTCCAGAGGCCAATAAAAAAAACCCCCATGTTGTTTGATGAGTTAGATACCCTCCTAAGATGGCACCAGGCCTGAATCAAACATTACTAAAGGAGCCCATTTTAAAGAAAAAAGGCCACAAACTATATGTGCACCTTGACAGCAACTCCCCCTCCTCACTCCTGAACTAGGAGCATGTAAAGATAGAAGGAAATGCATTTCACCAAGAGAAATAAATGCATTTACCACACATCTGCTGCTCGTCCAGCCCATCCACTGGGGGAATCTCCAGATCTGCTGCACCATTTGGCACCTCTCCACATGGATGTTCCCAAACACCTTGTGCACATGAACAGGATTCCCAAGAGCCCCAAAGCAAGACATGCTGCTCCTTTTCCTCAGAGTGAAGCCACTCAAAAATGTTCACCAGGTCGAGGGAGGGGATTCTCCCCCTCTGCTCCACTCTGGGGAGACCCCCCTGGACCCCCCAGGACAGGAAAGATCTGGAGAGGCTGGAAGGTGTCCAGAGAAGGGCCACAAGGATGCTCAGAGGCTGGAGCAGCTCCTGTGAGGACAGGTTGAGAGAGTTGGGGTTGTTCAGTCTGGAGACCTTCTTGTGGCTTCCAGGATCTGAAGGGGCTCCAGGAAAGCTGGGGAGGGACTTTTTAGGGGATGGATCAAAACTAGAGCTGGGTGGATTCAGATCAGACATGAGGAAGAATTTCTTCCCCAGGAGGGTGGTGAGACACTGGCACAGGGTGCCCAGATTGGTGGGGGAAGCCCCATCCTTGGCAGTTTCTCAGGCCAGGCTGGATGGGGCTCTGAGCAACCTGCTCTAGTGGGAGGTGTCCCTGCCACAGAGAAGGGGTCTTGGAACTGGATGAGCTTTAAGGTCCCTTCCAACCCTGGCCATTGTGTGATTCTAACTGTGACTAACATTCCTTCAAAGTCCTGTCTGACTCCTGTCACCCAGCACACCCCTCACCTTGCTGCGCAGCTCCGCCCCGCACTGTGACGCCCACACGAGGATTTTTATTCCAGAGGAGACTCTTGAAGGACAAAGGACTTCAGCTCTCGAGTTCTTCAACCCTCTGTCAGGTGTGTGTCAGGAGAGGGCTCAACCAGGGGAGCACTGACGCAGATACTTTAAAATTATATAAATAAATAAAGAGCCCATTTTCGACTCCACTCGTTCTCCCCCCTCCCTCTAAGTAGGTCACTCTGCCTGCTATGGAAATCAGCTCGTCTTCAAAGCAGGTTTGCTCATCTCCTGCCTTATCTCCTTAATATTAGGAATGTGCAAAGCATTGTAAGAGCAAAGGCTAATTGCAAACTAATTCGATTTATTCCTGGCATAGGTATAAATATGAAACTGTATTTACTTGTCAAAAAGCAAACCTGAAACGTGGCAAGTGAACCAAAGCTTGCAAGGTCTCTGCCATACACTTAGCTCTGAATCTGGTACAACAGCTGGCAAGTCCCCCACAGATAACACAATGTAAATGGCATACAAAGGGTCTTCATGGTCTAGCAATGGGTGAAAGCAAAAAACAACAACCCAACCAATCTCTCCAATAAGACTGTAAAAGCTCAAGGGATTGAGGGCAGAGAAGCCCAGCTCATACCCATTTCAGCCTGGAAATCAGGCTCTACCTTTTTATTTCTTAACCCTTACACAGAGTGCTCCAATCCCCACTGCCAATTAACAGAGCACAGAAGACAAGCCTGATCCTAACCCCACTGAAGTCCCTGGAAACAACACAGCCTGCACCTGGAATGATCAGAGAGCTCCTTGGGGTTTTCCCAGCCCATCCACGTGAAAGGACATGGGCAGGATCCACTCACCAGAAGGTGCCACCCAGGCAGGCTGGGTTACAGCAGTCTGAGCTGTCCCCAGACTCACAGAAAATGTTCATGTTGATCAAACCAAGCTGCTGCTTCTCATTCCAGCCTGGGTCAGTGGAGATGTGAGGGACACCAGGGGGGAGCTGAGCTTTTCCCTGGGGCTCCTGCAGAACACAGGGACTGCAGCTGCTGCTCGGCTCCGGGTGCCTGGCAGGACTGAGCAGGGGAGCTGCAGAAACTGCAACTAAGGCATGGAAAGAAATGCCAGTGCTCACAGAAGGCAAATACTGAGAAGGTTTTATCTAATAACATCCGAAAAAAAAAAAAGAAAAATCAGTCAAAGAAAATTAACCACAAGAATTCCATTATTACTTGAATGGCCCTATCAGCAATTTTGTTTTAAGAAAAGATAAAATTAAAGATCAGCATTTTAAAATTCAAGTAGAAAGGAGTCTCCTAAGAGTGAAAAAGCACTTGCCTCATGCACCTCTGAAGATAATCTCCTGGTAGAAGACCCTGACACAGCACGTTCAGCAAAGTTCTCCTAACTCACAATTGTGCAACTTCAGCCTGTTCTTTTGCTCCATTGATCCAGTCAGAGACTCCTAGATCAGCTTTTTTTTTTTTCTTTGCCAGCTTCTTGATTTTCAGCTCTTAAGGTGTTAGGCTGAGGCTCAGCATGGAGGTGTGAGAAATGCAAAGGAAGGAGCAGGCAAAAGAGAAGGAAAGTTTGGGGTTGGTTTTTTTTTCCTTTCTTAAAGTTCTGGAGGAAAGAGGCCAACTGCAGGTCTGATGCTGTCTAACAGCAGCTGCATTCTGCCTTCTAGGGAGCCTATGGCTAAGAAACAACTGTGCTCAGCAAATATATAACTACACGAGGGCTGCTCCTGATTGGCAACACTCAGCACGACCAGGACCTTCAGCACATCACACCCTGGCACCACAGCCTCTTCTTCCAAGTCAGAAGGAATTGTTTCATAGGCTGTGAAGTGAAAAGATGGGATTGGAGCTTTCACTTACATTCAAGCTTCCTGAAGAGTTTAAGGATTTGGTCCCAGACTTGACTGCTGTTGCTGCACCTGACCCTAAAGCACTGATCATGTTCTGGGCCATGCTCATAAACCACGTTTACTGTCAGGACAGACCTGCCAAAAAATGAGGTTTAAGAAAACAAAACAAACAAACAAAACATCAACAGAAACCAACCAACCAAAACAGAAACAAAACACAAAATAAACCACAAAACCAAAACAACTGCAACAGGCCTGGAAGCTTCTGCATTTGAAATGAGCATGATTAATGTCAGTATTTATCATTTTATGGTAGGAAAGAATGCCAGAAATAGACAGAACTATGCCTTAAACCCTAACATCAGCCAGGATTTTTGGCAGCACACGCTGGAGAAAGCAGCAGCAGCTGTCAAGTCACAGAGGGAGTTGCCTCTGGTGAAGGTGAATGAGGAACAGGGTTAAGAAAAGAGAGGAAAAAAAGCAAGCCAACAAGTAAAAATCAAAGTAATAGGAAATGCAAGGGCAGACAATTGAGTTAACAGGTTTTCCTTGCTTGCAGAGCATCTAAATGGTTCCAAGGTGCATATTTCTCTTCTTCAAGTATAGCCCCTGCTTGCTAACTCAGACAGTGAAAGTTCTTTTTTATTACCCCTTTTCTTGTATTCTCAGCTCTCAGTTTTGCAGGGAGGTCCATCAGGCTACCAGGTCAACAGCCTCATAACATCAGGGGGAGCTCAAAGGAGTTCACATGGTCCCATCACACAAGCCCTTGGAGCAGCAAAATGGACCATGAAAACAACCACCCTGCCCTTTTTCTTCCCCCACAAGCCACTTGGGAAGCCTGCAAAGCAGCTGCCCAGGCTGCTGCCTTTCTAACAGCCACGTTTCCCCTGTTAGAAATGTGTTGGAAAGGCCCAAGGATTAAAACAAGCAGGAAAAAAAAAAGGCAGAGCAGGAGCTCCCAAATCAAAACATGCCCCACACTGACCATCCCACCCCATGCCCTGAGTTTATGCCACAAACTCACTGAAAATAGATGTGGTCTCCAGCCCTGCTGCTCCTCAGCCAAGTCTGTCTCTGCTTCCACTGGGGACCTGCATATCAAAAACCTTCTAATGAAGGACACTATGAGGTGAGCACTTAATGCCAACCTGCAAAAAAATCACTGATACAACTAAATTCTGAGACATAAAAAAAAAAAAAAGCCACTAGCAGTTAACTTGAAACTAGGACAGCTGTAGCATTTAAAATACCTACTAAAAATGAGAACTACTTAGGCACATCATAATTAGTAAATGGCAAATATTAGGAGTTATGGGAAAAGAGATCATTAAAACAGATTTTAATAGCCCAGCATTTCATACTTTCAGATGTGAACAGCCAGTCAGCATACACTTTGAGCATTAAGCCTACATTAAGAAACAAACTGCTTCATTTCTGGAGTTGTAAAAACAAAGGTTAAATATCTGCTTCNAAGAATTCCATTATTACTTGAATGGCCCTATCAGCAATTTTGTTTTAAGAAAAGATAAAATTAAAGATCAGCATTTTAAAATTCAAGTAGAAAGGAGTCTCCTAAGAGTGAAAAAGCACTTGCCTCATGCACCTCTGAAGATAATCTCCTGGTAGAAGACCCTGACACAGCACGTTCAGCAAAGTTCTCCTAACTCACAATTGTGCAACTTCAGCCTGTTCTTTTGCTCCATTGATCCAGTCAGAGACTCCTAGATCAGCTTTTTTTTTTTTCTTTGCCAGCTTCTTGATTTTCAGCTCTTAAGGTGTTAGGCTGAGGCTCAGCATGGAGGTGTGAGAAATGCAAAGGAAGGAGCAGGCAAAAGAGAAGGAAAGTTTGGGGTTGGTTTTTTTTTCCTTTCTTAAAGTTCTGGAGGAAAGAGGCCAACTGCAGGTCTGATGCTGTCTAACAGCAGCTGCATTCTGCCTTCTAGGGAGCCTATGGCTAAGAAACAACTGTGCTCAGCAAATATATAACTACACGAGGGCTGCTCCTGATTGGCAACACTCAGCACGACCAGGACCTTCAGCACATCACACCCTGGCACCACAGCCTCTTCTTCCAAGTCAGAAGGAATTGTTTCATAGGCTGTGAAGTGAAAAGATGGGATTGGAGCTTTCACTTACATTCAAGCTTCCTGAAGAGTTTAAGGATTTGGTCCCAGACTTGACTGCTGTTGCTGCACCTGACCCTAAAGCACTGATCATGTTCTGGGCCATGCTCATAAACCACGTTTACTGTCAGGACAGACCTGCCAAAAAATGAGGTTTAAGAAAACAAAACAAACAAACAAAACATCAACAGAAACCAACCAACCAAAACAGAAACAAAACACAAAATAAACCACAAAACCAAAACAACTGCAACAGGCCTGGAAGCTTCTGCATTTGAAATGAGCATGATTAATGTCAGTATTTATCATTTTATGGTAGGAAAGAATGCCAGAAATAGACAGAACTATGCCTTAAACCCTAACATCAGCCAGGATTTTTGGCAGCACACGCTGGAGAAAGCAGCAGCAGCTGTCAAGTCACAGAGGGAGTTGCCTCTGGTGAAGGTGAATGAGGAACAGGGTTAAGAAAAGAGAGGAAAAAAAGCAAGCCAACAAGTAAAAATCAAAGTAATAGGAAATGCAAGGGCAGACAATTGAGTTAACAGGTTTTCCTTGCTTGCAGAGCATCTAAATGGTTCCAAGGTGCATATTTCTCTTCTTCAAGTATAGCCCCTGCTTGCTAACTCAGACAGTGAAAGTTCTTTTTTATTACCCCTTTTCTTGTATTCTCAGCTCTCAGTTTTGCAGGGAGGTCCATCAGGCTACCAGGTCAACAGCCTCATAACATCAGGGGGAGCTCAAAGGAGTTCACATGGTCCCATCACACAAGCCCTTGGAGCAGCAAAATGGACCATGAAAACAACCACCCTGCCCTTTTTCTTCCCCCACAAGCCACTTGGGAAGCCTGCAAAGCAGCTGCCCAGGCTGCTGCCTTTCTAACAGCCACGTTTCCCCTGTTAGAAATGTGTTGGAAAGGCCCAAGGATTAAAACAAGCAGGAAAAAAAAAAGGCAGAGCAGGAGCTCCCAAATCAAAACATGCCCCACACTGACCATCCCACCCCATGCCCTGAGTTTATGCCACAAACTCACTGAAAATAGATGTGGTCTCCAGCCCTGCTGCTCCTCAGCCAAGTCTGTCTCTGCTTCCACTGGGGACCTGCATATCAAAAACCTTCTAATGAAGGACACTATGAGGTGAGCACTTAATGCCAACCTGCAAAAAAATCACTGATACAACTAAATTCTGAGACATAAAAAAAAAAAAAAGCCACTAGCAGTTAACTTGAAACTAGGACAGCTGTAGCATTTAAAATACCTACTAAAAATGAGAACTACTTAGGCACATCATAATTAGTAAATGGCAAATATTAGGAGTTATGGGAAAAGAGATCATTAAAACAGATTTTAATAGCCCAGCATTTCATACTTTCAGATGTGAACAGCCAGTCAGCATACACTTTGAGCATTAAGCCTACATTAAGAAACAAACTGCTTCATTTCTGGAGTTGTAAAAACAAAGGTTAAATATCTGCTTCAGCACAAAACCCATAATTTTTCCACAGTGACTGTACTGTTTTGCTTCAAACAGCTAATAATACCTGCCCTGGCTTTATACCCACACATCTTCTGAATGCTCTAACAAGGCTAACACTTAAATCATAAAACCAGCAGAAACACCCAAGAACCACATCTCATATAAGGTTTCTGGAAAGAACCTATTGCTTTAGTTAGACTTCGTTTATATAAAATACTGAGTCAAAAATGACATTTTTTTTTTGCAGATGGACATTTTTCCACTGTCTGTAACAAAACCACCAAGCAACTACCTGTCCCTCAGATGTGCCTGTGGCAAAACAGAGATGCCCTCAGGATCCCCAGTCCCTGGGGCCCCTGCTCCCTGCCTGGACATCTCATCCCATAGGTTCTCTCCCTATATTGCTCACCCATGTCAGCCTCCTCCTCTCCCCCCCCTTCTTTGCACCAGCATTATCCCTCCATGGAAGCAATGGTACTTTTTTTCTCTCCAAAAGCATCTGGACCAGCTTGCTGGGATTGAAAACAAACATGATCTTGAAAATATCTGACCGTTTCACCCTAACTGGAAAAAGTATCAACAAATGAAAGCAGTTTGTCATAATGGAAAAGGCTGAGCAAGCTCAGAATTAGATGCTACCAGAGGTGTCTGCACCTGGGTCTGCAGCTTTGGAGTGAATTACTTCCCTTGGATATCCAGTAACTGTAACTGGGTATTTCTGGGTATGTAATTCCAGTAACTATAATCAGAGCTGGATGTTTAAGGGAATTCCAGGATTTTCCAAACAGCTACAGTTACAGTGGATGACTCAAATTGGGATGTGATGAAGTTTTCTTCCTTTCCGTTCATTACCTTCTGCTCATTGTAGCCTGGCAGCTGGGTCTAATTTGCAAGGTCTGATGCTGTTCCACAGGATCAAACAGGCAGCATCAGTAGGGAGGAAAAATTGTGGAAGGAACACAGCATTAATTAGTATTTGGAAGTTGAACAACTTCCTGAGAAAAGACTGATAAAAGTGTAAAATCCCATTTTACTGTCTAACCCCTTTTATGTCTGTGCAGAACAGCCATTAAACTCCCAGAAAGTCCCTTATTGATTCAGTGCTTGATCCACAGACAATTGAAGTCAATATGACCTGACCCCAGTAACACCTTCCATGTAAGACATTGTAAAAGCTGGTAACTACCTTCAGACACTCCTGACAGGGGCAGATTTCCAAATGAAAGCTGTCTGCATGCCCATAAATCATCTGCATGGTCCAGCTGTCATACTGTCCCTTCATACTGCAAGCACTAATCAAACAGCACCACGTTGGAACTGTCCCCCTTCCCATCAGAGAAAGCAGCTCACCCATTCCTGGCCCACTAGCTTAATAATTCCTTTATTTCTCCAGATACTGCACTTTTGTTTCCACTCTCCACCTGCAGAGCTCTGTCCTTTTGGGAACTGCAGATGGTCAATCAATCCAGCTTGATGCAAAGAAAACCTGCCCCACCAGCAGCATCTGCTGGTTCCACCACCTTTCCACAACCACCAAGCCACTGCACGTGCCTTTATGAACTGGTGCATGGTGGATATTGGCCTAATTTTGAACCGAATTTTGAAGCTGTTCCTCATATTTCACAGGAGGAGGCAGGAGCCCTGAAGAAATACACAAATGAGAGCTGCCCAGCCTCAAAGTCCATGGAGATCCTTCAACTGCAGGACTTGGTTCAGCATGTTGCTGCCTTCTGCTCTCACCATTACTGCAGCTCTCCCTCCCTCTTCACTTGCACATCTTCCTCTATTATTTTTCTCACACATCTCCCCTTCAACCTAGTCAACATATAATTAATAAAGATTTAAACCAACACATGTTTTCAATTTAGAAGCCCGAGGGAATTAATACATTAGGTCTAATTCTTCCAGCCTCTTCCACCTCATTCTGTTCCATGATTTATCTCCTTAAATGACAAGCAGTTTGGGCTGGCCCGTTTTTCACTGGTTTATAGCACCAAACATGTGGGATGTGAACCAGCCAGGGCCACTGGGCAGGGTCATAATGTGAGTGGTGACCTCTTATTTACAGCTACATTCCAGTCATCTGCTATGGAAAGGAATAAGAAGTGAGTCCAACCTCTCTCCTTTCTCACATTTTCTATTCCCATCTCTTTGATGCCTATTCCAAGTATCTGCAAATCTCCACAACACACCTGCCACTTTTCCTTTGCTCTCATACCATTTCCCACACACAAACCTCTTCAACTTTCTACCCTTGACACGTTCACTCAGTAATACCTCAGGGAAATTGAATCTCTAGCTTGTATATTTGTGTTTTTTTTCTAATATAATTCTAAGTGACTTGTCCAGCACCACACAACACGTTGGAGGAAACTGAGCCCTAACCCCTTCTCAGTGAATGCCTGGTGCCCTTACTGGTGACACCAATCCCTCCTGCCTATGTAACAACTCCAAGCAAACTGGAACTCCAGATGACAGCATTTGGTCTGCATTTAGCAAAGGGCAAAGCACAACACGTCCCCAGCCTTGACTGCAGGCTGAGACAAGTGTAATGGTTATTACTGTTATTGTCTTGTCAGTGCAAATATGAAAAACTGAAATAAAAACCTAGCAGAAGAGGGTTTTAATGTTCCAACCTATTCAAATCATTCAAGGTTCCAGCATGCATCACTAGTGGTGGTGCACACTGAAAACACACAAAGGTCAACAAAAATTATTTTAAACCCAGTAAGAGAATACAAAAAAAAAAAAGCTTTAAAATAGCATTAAATGGCTTTTTTACATTTATCCCCCTATCCTCTAAATTGTGGTTTTAAAGTATGATTAAGCAATTGTTTTGAAAGAATTTGAAGCAATTTGGCACTAACATTAGAGCTCTTGTGATTTACAGGGTAACGTAGGCAAAGACAAAGCAAGACATTCTAATTGTTCATTTTAAAACTGACCTGCTTGCTTCATCTCTGTGCCCTGAGAACATGCAATCCATGGCAGTACCTGAAATACTGCATGAGTAAATGAAGATTAAAACAAAGGTTAAATGAATTGATGACACTCAGGTAAGAGACCTTGCTTGACTCTCTGCAGCTTGAGGAAAGGACCCACGGTAATTCAGCCAAGGCACTGCCTGTGGCTGTTCATCCACAGCTGATACTTCTCGTGGAATGGTTTTCCACTCCCTGTATCTCAGCAGCACTTAGACACGCCAAGGAAAAGCAATTTGGATTCCCATTGCCCACCAACACAAAAAGAGGCCCTACTGTTATATAAAGAAGGGAGAAAAGAAAATCTGCACCCCACTGGGGAACAGATCCAGGGAGACTAAGGCTGCTCAAGAGCCCATAGGCAGCACACAGCAGAGCCCAGCTCGTCTGCATTCCCCTAACAGCCCCCAGTGTGCTGAGCATCACATTCCAAACCACACGAAGGCACAGCAGCCATTCCCATAAACTAGTACAAAGAGATTCCAAGGCTTCCCCTTCCTCCCTGGGCATCAAATGCTGACGCATCACCAGTTGGCTTTGCTGTGCCAAGATGAAGCCATCAGGTGGAACAAAGCAGGCTGCTGTGCAGCCAGAGGTGGGGATCTGCTGTACCACCCAGCCCCGGTTTTCAGGAGCTGTTTGATTTTCCCTGTCAGCAGGAGGAGCCGTGCTCATCCCCAGCAGCCGGGTCAGCCAGCCCAGAACAGCTGGTTTCACAGAACAACATTTAGCAGGAGTGGTCTCTTTACTCCCCTAACAGATCTTCTAAGCTGTCGGTCTCTGCTGTTCCAAGTGCTGGAACGCGGCAGAAAGCTTCAGCACCTCCCTGCAGCCGCTTGGGAGCAAAGGCAATCACAGGGAGAGAACCCTTGGAGCTGCAGCTACCGGGGAGCAGAGGGAATCACAGGGAGAGAACCCCTGGGAGGGCAGCATCCCAGGAACCCAAAGCCCAGGGCAGTCCCCAGCACCCAAGCACAGCTCATCAGGTTTCTACAAAGGAAAAAGCAAACTGATTTATTTTTTTTTCCTCAACGTAACCAACTCCTGATTTTTAGGGAGTTGTGTCTTTTTCAGATAAGCAGCAGGAGCCTCAAAGGCCAAAGAGCATCAGAGGGGGGTGTAATTGCTCTGTGACAGCAGAGCCAGGCCAGGCCCTCACACGTCACGTTTTACGTCTGGCCCTCGTTGCATCATCACCACCTTCTTTCTAAATAATCATCAGTGAATGTCAGAGGGGGGGGGTCGATAGCATGAGATTTATCAGCAGAACCAGCTCTGCTTGTGGCAATAGGATGTAAAGCATTCGACGAGTTCCTCAAGAAATTGGACCTTAGGGACTGGGGGATGGAAAATAGAGTTGTGAGCGCTCCAACTGCTCAGGAAGAATCATATTGTAGCACTAGGATACATGACTGAAGCTGAAGCACTGCTCTTGACCTCTGGTAGGGTTAAAACCACCTGCATTCAGTCTGAACAGCCCTTTGCAGACTGCAGTAAAGACTGGCCCAGGTTTCCCAGGGATGTGGCAGATGCCTCCTCCTGGAAAAGTTGAAGGTCAGTCTGGATGGGGCTCTGAGCAACCCTATCTAGTTGCAGATGTCCCTGCTCAGTCCAGGGGGGCTGAACTAGATGACCTTTAAAGGTCCCTTCCAACCTAAACCTGTCTACGATTCTGTGATCTAACAACAAAAAGTCTTCCTTTTAAGTTTAAGAGTTCAATATTTAATATAGCTGTAGGAGCTTGGAACTGGCAGCCTGCCAGCCCACCCTAACATCTGGATCAGATTGTTCAGTTTTAGATAAAGATTAGTGGCATGAATCACAAAATGAGTAAAATCTTTTTAATTACTGGAGAAGGCTCATTTCTATTTCCTTTTGTGCTCTGCTTTATTAACAGGTAGATTTGCTTGCAGGCTGAACACGACATTTCCTTATCAGAAATGCATGTGCTTCTAGACAAGACAGAACCACGGGAAGATGGTGGCCAAGAGTGAACCACAAGTCCCTACACTGCCAGCAGATGCCCGAGGCCAATTTCCCCCTGCCTGTGCTCCCCTAGCAGCTCTGAGGGCCCAGCAATGCCCCTGCCATCCTGCCTTGGGGTGGCCAAGATGCCCCTTGAGCCCAGCAGATGTGACATCCACCGATGGCAGAGCTGGGCCCTTCTGGAGTGGCAGCTGGAAGGCAGGCAGGATGCCTTCAGGCACTTCAGCATCACCAGATGCCCCTGTTCTGCCAAATGCATCTAATTGCAAATGGCTCTTACTGGAGGTACAATAGTACACCACTGATCCGGACCGAGGCTTGGAAATCATACTGCAACTCACATAACACAGCACCTTTCCCCCCTCCTCCCCTCATATCCTTAGAAAAATATTCCTAAGAGCTGCCTAACTAATTTGGCAGCATAAATCTAATGCACCTTTGTAAATTCTCCCATCAAGGTAAGGTTCTGTTTCTCCACTCAGGCAGTCTTGAATTAATATGCAAGAATAAAATACCAACGCTGTCATTATTTTCTAGTCACTGCTGTTGCATCTCATGAGCCCTGTGTTGTCTCTGCATGATAAATGTGTTAGTGGCTTATTACTCATTCACTGCCAACGACAGTGAATATTCAGATGATGATGCCAAACAACTATCGAAAACAAAAATTATCTATCGGTTCCTAGTCAGCCGGGTTGTAAACTAAATGTCACATTAATGTCTAAGCTTCCAGATGCTTCCTGAACGACTAGCTGAAGCCTCATCTTTTAACTCTATTATTTCTCTAAGAATCCTTGCTTTCATTCATTCTTTGATCAGTATCAGACTCAATTTCCATGAACCTGATAAGAATAATTTACAGACAGCAGCTCTCAGGTATCTGGAGCCTACGCAGACCACTCTCCTGCAGCACGTTCAGGCTGAGAGTTTCTAAAAGCTTGTACTGAATCTGGAAAATTGGTATTATTTCTAATGGGGCAACCAGATCCGTGAGGTATATAATAAATATGAAAGCTGCAATTTTTATCAAGTAGCTATAGAAGATAATACAGTTAGTTTCTATTTCAGAAACATCACAGTAGTGGGGCAGACAGGGAACCAGCAGCTCAGATCCTATGTGATAACCATCAGTTGATACAGGAGTCACATCCCCACAGCCCACCACTTGATCTCCACATCAGCATTTCTTGTATCAAAGGATTTCACCCACAGAGGTTGGGCCAGTGTAAAGGGCTATTTTTTTGTGTTAACACAAAGTTTTGGCCCTTCTGCCTGTAAACAGCATTTCCTTACTCTCTGTTATTTACATTGAGGTGTTTGTCTTAATCAGATTTCTTTGCATTTTAGTTAATATATTACATACCCATTAAAATATTACTATTACTAGTCTGTGGGTGTAACACTATTACATTCTACTAAATGGCTGATAGAGCCACTTGTAATCTGCCTTATTTACAGCTGTAATTTTTATACTCATTAGTTAGCTAAGTTTGTAATGTACTCTGAGGATGATAAGTGTCGCAGAAGATAAGCATTATCTTATCCTCATGGGAAGTAAATCCACATATCTCTAAAGTGTTCATTAAGTGCCACTTGACAAGGGGGATAGCAAGACCGTGCAAAAGGCTGCGTTTCAGTCCTGGCCTCAGTGTCCATATGCCACCCTCCAAAGTGAATCTCCTAATTGGCTAAGCAGATGAGAGCACAATCTGCATGTGGGGAGGCTGCTGGCACGCGCCCGTTCATCTCAGCATGAGCAAAATAATTCCATGTGCAAGAGCACAGATGTATACTTGCTTAAAAAATGAACGTGGGCTTATTTAATCCCCAAGGAATTTGAAGTTCCTCTTCAACTTTTAACATTTGGTAAAGCAGCAGCTTATCCTCCGTGCGCTTCTTTAGCACAAAGGGAAAAAAAACAAACAAACAAAAAAATCCCTCACCCACCCATCTTCCATCCAGCTTCAGTGGTTCTTGGTGTAGAACCGTTTACAAACAGCTTTGATTCTCCCTGATCTTGCACATAATCTGTCATGAGTTTACAAAATAAAATCTACAAGAGCTTAAGATGAGTCGGCAGTGCCTTTCCACTGTGTTTTCTGTCTTACTAAGATTTAGCTTGAAGATAAAAATTGCTCTCCTTTTTTTCCACACCACTCAGGAAGATGCCACCTCATCCCTGTCCCGTCCAGGCAGCCGAGTGCTTCTGGATTCAGCCATTGGGCAAAAAAGCATCAGAGAGTTTCTGGTCTTCATGCTCCTCAGAGGCTTTAATCCAAGACCCAGGGCTCTGCTGAACACACAAAAGTGAACAGACAGGTGCTTACCCCAGCACAGATGGGAGGGGGATGAGTAGAAGATTCCTTGGATCAGCAGAAGTGATCTGCCTGCCTTTGTTTGGGATGCTGAGCTATGGCACACACGGTGATGGGTTCCCTGAGGGCAAACCAAGGGTTCATTTAGTGTATTCTCCCTCCTGAACTTCTTTGCAAACTGGCAGCACTACTTCATGACTTGTGTTTGCAAACACAGTTCAGAAGAGAGGACTGTCCACTTTTGGGCAGGATTAGAGTCAGGAGGACAGGAACAAAACCCAACACCAGAATCAGATGCAGGGTCTTTCCTCCTGCCTTGGTGCAGCCCCAGCTCACACACAAGGCAACCTGCTGATGGATCCTGTGTGTCCTGCCAGCCTCTCAGAGCCTCAGCAGCGATGTCCAACCTCTCAACACCTCCTGCCTAAGGCAGACACTGCTGAGGGCATGCACCAGCCTGAGCCTCTCTCCTGCTTGGGGAGGGTGGTGACTCCACACTGCACTGCCATGGACATCTCCCTTTCCCACAGCCAGGGTGGGATCCAGCACACCTTCAGGGGAGGTAGAGGAGAGTAATGCAAGAGTTCAAGGAAGTAGAAATACAGCCAGACAACCATTAACTGCCCCAAAGCTGTTGCTTGTAGGTGGGAAGATGAGCAGCTTCCCACCTTGCAATGGACAACAGACCCATCCCACTGAGAGGAGTCTCATGGTGGCAGGATCTCTGTGTGCAAACTGCAGCTCCAGTCACCACTCACCCTGTATGCCACTGCTTTTAAAAAGCTGGCCCACTTTTGCTGTCTCAAGCTCCTATAAATGCATATTTTTTCTAATCTCTCATGGTCATTAATGGGTTTCTACTTCAGCCACAGAGGACCAGGACTAAGCAAACTTGAGACCTCACCCAGCACTCCCCAGGAAGCACATGGCTGCTGCAAAAGCTGAACACTCAGAATTCTGAGTCTCTCAACTCCAGCTCCTCCCCGACTAACTAGTTTGTCACATCAGCACAGAAGCCCTCTCTTTGTAAACATAAGGCCAAATGGAAAAGTTCATTTGTGCAAATCTCCTTAAAGTCTGAGATAATCTGGACCACCACTTTTGCTTATGTAAATGTCACCACAGAAAAAAAAATATAGGTTTGGATCAAAAAGACAAGCGGTAGTTAATACTCAGAGTAAAATGTACACGTTCCTTCCTGACCTTTATTAGATTTCTCTGAATATCTCCTGAACAAGAAAATTCCATCCATAGAAGTGACTACAGAAATCAAAAATCCTCTAAATTCTCAGGTAGGTGCACCTACAAACCCCTCCATTCCAAAGGGCACCCTCTTTGTGACCATGGGAGCTACCCAACCAGAGACCAGCAAAAAAGCAACAGAAAAGCAAAAGGAGAAATTCCCAAGAGTCACACAAGGAACTAAGGAGCAAAAATAAACTTTCTGAAAGAACAAAGCACACAGAGTTCTCGACCTGCTCCAGGCCAAAAGAAGACCAAATAGATAAATTTGGGCAAACTCAAGTCTTCTCACTTCATAAAGTCTTCTTGTTATGAATTACAAGGAAAACACTAAAAGAAGCCACTGTGGTGACTCCCCAGTCTCATTCAGCATCTGCAACCCCAGGCAATGGTGGGTTACAAGCCCAGCAAGGTGCTCCACCTGGAAAGGGAGGAGACCTTGTAGGCAGCAGGTTGGGCCGTGCCTGTGCCAATGCTTCTTGCACAGAGAGCAGTAAGAGGGAGACCAGTGTTATTTTCAGAATGGCACTGCAAAGAAATGTCATTCCAGAAGTCCGATTGTGTGAAATCATTCCTTTGCCAGAGCCAAGGCAGGGTTGTTTAGCTTGTCTTCATAACCAAAATATAAAGAAATAAACAAACATCCACAGATAACAAACGAGGGCTGCCATACCACAGGATTTCTACTATTTCCAATATGCTAAACACGATGTGATTCAAAAAGCCAAAACCACAGCACTGGTAAGATCAGATTGCTCATTTGATCTTTACAGAATGGAGGTTTTTAAGAGATTCAGATTTACTAAAGATGGCTCCAACTCCAACTGAAATCCAGCCAAGTCCTATAACGCAGGAAAAAAATCCATAGCTGACTGCACCTAAACTGCATTTTACTTTCTCTCTTTGCCCAAACCCTTTCTTGAGGTGCTGTTTTTCTATGTGCTACACCACAGGATACTGTATTTTATTCTTTTGTAGGTGTTAAACCACAGGACAAATCTAAACCAAAACCCAAGTTCACACAACAGAAGAATTCTCTCGGTGGATGCGTTTTGCAGGGAGCCTAAGAGCATATGGTGGGGTTTGTTAGGCACTTCTCCCAGCATGTAACTTCCCTACCCTATCAGCAAAAAAAGAAGTGAGCATCTGCATACTTCAAGCAAGCACTAGGCTTCTGGCGTTAGGTGTTCTTCCAGAGCCCACAGTGAATGCCAGCTCAGGCACAGAAAGCTCTTGGCAGGGTGGCTGGTCCAGCTGCCTCCTCATCCTCAGTTCTAGGGACAGTCTCAGCACACTTGGCTCCTGTAGTGCCTGTGGGTGATGATGGGGCTCCATAGGCCCCCCACACCTTACCTGTCTTCCTGAAGATCTCACCCAGAGAACAGAGCACATTGTATTCTCTAAAAATCACGTGTACCACAGATACACTTGACCCAAAGTTACATAACTGCTACTCCAGAGCTATTTTTTAGCCAGACTCACCAGCGTTGCTATAAATCACCCCCAGATGCAGAGGCCAGACAAGATGTCACATTTATGTGCTGGGCTTTCTGCCTGCCACAAGAAAACGTTTGTGATATAGGCGACGTGTCTATTACCTCTCTGCCTCCCCTGGTCTTTAGGTGCATGACTGCTCTTCAGCACCGAGCAGCCTCCTGTACTACACCATAAACATACCCCGAGTGCCCAGAGCAGCCTACAGATGAGATGGCACATTCAGAACTGTCCTTACGCTCACAGCTCCTGTGACAAGCACCAGCTAGCTCCAAAAGCAGCCCCAGAGCACACTGCAGCAGGGAGTCCCACGTTAATCTCCACAGAAGGGTAATAGCCTGTAATTTCAGCACTCCCTCTGTATTTGCAGGAACAGTAGTCGGCATCGTGATTACTCGTCCAATACACCCAGGTGCCAGTGTGAGGTCTCCTGTCTCCAACTGCAGCTATTGCCTCCTTTTTAAGTAAATGCCTAAATCTTCCTGGAAACTTCTGCTCTGGCAATATCTAGAAGCAGCAGCCAGTTTCACGGTCTGGAAACACCCCCCAGCTTTCTACCTCACTCTTTGTTATGCTTTTACTTCACCTTGTTTGCCACCCCGCAGTGCTGCTCCAACACCTTGCGGTGCCAGGCACTTCCATAGGCAGGACAGGTTTCTCATGCAAGTGCCTAAAGCAGCGATGTAAAGAACCCTTTTCTACTGGGATGAGAGCTTCTCATTTTGTACAGCACCTTCCCCAAAGCACAACCACTGACCGAGACAGCCACTGCTCACTGGGAAAGGCTTGTTGGGCTCCTGCACCTGCCCCATGCCCTCGGTGCAGAGCAGCAATCGTTCCACTGCACTCCGGACACAGAGTCTGCTCCAGCTCAACCTGGCGGAGTCGTGCCTTAGCTTCCAAACTCAGAATCACCCTGACATTGCCACAAACATTAGTTCTGCCAATTCCGACACACACAAACTTGCAGTCATTACAGCTACAGGGATGGAAACAGTGAGGGGGATTCCTGACTGAGATTACATTCCCAGTTGTGAATCTGTGGGGAACAATTTCTAAAAAATTAGCTTCCACAGTCAGTGTTTTAATTAGAACCCTCACCTAGATTTCTTACAGCTTTACAACATGTTTCTCTATCCCACACGGCATCTTTAAAACTCTCTCTGTACATTTCAGAACTACTGAACCTGGGGAGAATTTAATAGAAATCCCTTTGCTATGCTATAAAGAGAAGCATTACTTGAGACTTCAATTAGCAGCTGTCAATGCTGAGCCATAGGAAATACTGAATAGTTTTCTTAACTTACTAGAGAAAGTGCATTTTGCTTTCTGACCTTCTGCACCCAAATAATACAACATACTTGAGCTGTTTAAAAGCTCCCTTCCAAAAAAAACCCAGGCTCTGTAGTAATAAAACCCATTCCCTCGATCAATAGCCCTCGTGCTGCCCCAACCTGTATTCTCCCACTGAACACCCCTCTCCTTTGATGCAGAAATCACAGCGCTGTGATTTCCTGACCACTGCCATAAACCTGAAAGGCAGCATTAAGTTATTACGATTTCCTCCCATCCTGTGCAAGGCTTCCTGAGCTTTAAACACAAACGGAACTCGGGAAGCCGATACTAAATTGATTCCGTCCGCTGAGCCTCCATTTGCACGGTGACAGAGGCAAAAGCACGGCTCGATCACGCAAACTTCAAGCGAGCAGCGCACACGCTCCGTGCCTGGATTCACCTCCCGCGGCCGTACCCAGAAGGAATAAAGAGCGAGAGAACTCTTCCTACCGTTCAGCTGCCTGTAGACTATGTCTTCTAGGAGGGAGAGTCTCTTCAGCACTGCATCCTGGATGGAGCTGATGCCGTGGGCTGTCAAGTTGGCCACTTCTGCCCTGGGATGGATGTCATGGAAGGAGTCGCCGCTCTTAGCCGTGATGGGTCTGCACTTGGCCAAAAAGAGGACGAAACCAGCCACCGCGATCAAGTTTAACACCAGCAGGACTTTGACTCTCCTCAAAGAAGCCATCAAACTTCCCGAGGGGCACCTCCAGCCGCCGCGCTGCCTGCAGGGGCTAGTGGAACGGGCCGGCAGCCGCCCGCCGCTGCGCGCACATCCCACGCCGCCGCACAGCGCGGGGAGCGCCTCGCCCCAGGCCGGCTCCGGGCTCGCCGCGCCGGGGAGGGCTGCCGAGGAGAAGCGCCGCTGGCCAAGGCTCGCCGGAGCCCGCCCCGGGGCTACGACC